>JAPMOQ010012449.1:287182-323301 GCA_026543055.1 Argiope trifasciata
AAGTTAACTTGAAATGTTTTAATGAACTTCGATGAAAAACAAATTAAGAATAATTTTTTCTTTATTTATCAAGAATCGAAACTTTTTCTTTAAGCCGTCATTAGTGGCAAAACCCTCTCGAATAGAAATACGATCTCGAATAAAAATAATTTAAGGAACCCCCATTTTATTATACGGTCGTGCTCTTGTTTAGGTGCTCTTGTCATAATGAAGATTATCTCATAAACTTTTTTTTTGTCGACAACGTTTTTTTTTGCATAGAATAAAGCACCATTTTATTGAGTCAGGACAAAAATAGACATCTTCATTTTTTCCCACTTTCTTTTTTCCATTCTTTTTTTGAAATATATCCTTTCCACTACTTGCACTAATGTTGAATCATCTCTTTTTTTTTTAATAGAATAGGAATCAATTTGTGTCGTAAGAATTATTAATGCGTTTCACGGAACGGCAGTTAAAAGTAAGAATAGATAATCATTCCTATAATCAATATTGAACGATTGTATTTTGAAACAGAAGGAATACATATTTATTCCTGGGCATAAATGCATTTCACAACGTGTCAAATAAGAATAAATAAACAATCTGATTCTTTAATTGATACACCATGCATGTATTGGAAACAGATTTATGAGAGGGAAGCGAATTACCAAATTGTGGTACTATCAAGATAACAGCTCTCTCAGGAGCCAACAAGTCTGGAACCAGTTTCGAAAGCGAGCTGAGGACTCGAAGTCGATGGCAAATGGATATCAGTTTTTATTTATCGCGAAATTTTCTTGTCAATAAAAATACGCAAGAAAAGCAATTACTCAAAAAGAATGATAAGGAAGCATGTGGGGCGAAAATTGGGGACATCCTTTTTGATCTTGTCGTGTCGATGTACACGCTTAGTATTCTACGAGCACAAACTCAGACCAAAGTTGCTTTATATATATATTTTTATTTTTTTACTGACCAGATTAGTGAGGCCTCGTATGGGTTCATTTCACGAGAAACATTTGTGAGAGTAATATCTCCCTGTCAGGCATCCTGTTTTTATCTCCAATCTGACTTCCATTATTGGAATATTATTTATCGTATAAGCTATATTTCTTTCGAATAGGGCTTACAGGAATCATTAATACCTGTCTCGATTCGTGGGTTGCTGTTTATTGCTTCAAATATTTCTAGAAGATTTCTTTACTTGCAAATCACGAGATTAATATTTTTGTGTTTATGATTCTTTGTAACTGATTTAATGTGTTAATCTTAACACGTAAGTTGTTAGAGATACATTCAAAATGAATGCCGGTAGATATGTAGTATGGGAAGGTTATGCAGTGCAGATAATTTGATATATGGAGATTGCCATGAAAATTATTGACGGTGTAATGATGAAACTTCACTTACAGACATGCGAAATGCATTACATGTGATAATCATGATTTGAAATAGAAATAGAGAAAAGTCTATTTATTGTTGTTACATATCTATGACAAATTTTTTTTTCGAAGTATGACTATTATTAGTATTTTGTTATGCGAAATTATAGGATTTATTCAAAATGAATGATGGATTGTGAAATAAAAAATAGTATTTTGAAAGGAATTTTTTAAAAAATAATCATGTAGACATTAGTTTCTTAGAAGAGAAATCGGTAAAATTGTTCCAAGAGCTCACGACGCTTTATATGTTTGACTGAATTTTTATTACAATACTATTGAATCCCTGAATATTAAACAAAAAATAGATTGCTTCTTTTTCAAAACTCCTGCATTGGGGAATTAATATAATTCTATGTGTTTCGGATCAGAATCAGGCACTTCTTAAGCATGTATGCACGTTTTCTCTAACTGAAAAGTAAAGACACATGAAATCACACAAGATTGGATGCTTACAACTTTAAAAGGATAATGATATTACAAGCTGCTAACGTCATTAAAATAAATTCAAGTTGGCGTCCTGGCATAGGGGTAGCACGTCTTTCCCGTGATCTGGACGTCCTGAGATTCGAGTTCCGGTTCGGGCATGGCTGTTCTTCATCTGCTCTATCTGTGAGGTATGCGAATGTGCCCCTCTGTAAAAAGACTTTGTCAGCAAACTTGTTCATGGCAAGTGCCATTATAAACAACAACACCAAAAAAAAATCAGTCTATCAGAATGCGAGATGCCAACTTAGGAATTACAAATCAAACTAAAATTTTATACATTTATTTCAATACTTAGAGAAGGCGATATTTACATTTGATAGAAGTACACCGCTATGATATTATTACAATTAAATGATTAGAAATCCGAACACACTCACGCCATAAAAAATGAAAATAATCAGGGAAAGGAAATAAATAATTAAAAATTAATATAAATGAATAGTAAATATGAATAATAATACCATTTCCACTCATATCTAATGAAACAGTTCGAAAGTAGAAAACTAGACAGAAGTTATTATAAAGAAGTACGAAATATTATCGATATATCCAAGAAATTCTCTAGTCTTTCTTAAAACAATATTGATCAAAAATGGTTATATCTTGTCCTTTCTAAACCTGAAAAATATTTTAAGTTAAATATGGAGTAAAGTTTAACAAAATGCTCACGATTGTAAAATGTAATGGAAAAATGAGCCCTGTAGTTTTGTTTTGCCTTTTTATAAGTTGGAATTTTATACATGTAGTTACATTTCAAAAATGTAACTACATTTACATTTCAATAACTACATAAACATTTCATTCAAGTTTTAGTTCAGGAGTTAAGCATTTTGAAATTATTTACGGTAAAATAAATTTATCGCATAACTTCAGAAATGTAAACCTTTAGAATCAGTTTTACTTTCAGTTTAGTTTAGAAGTATGTAAATAGAGTGGATGTCGTATGAAGATTCTTGGTTTAATTTTGCTTTCATTTTGCGCTTCATTAACCAATGATTTATTTTTAAAAATATTTTGTAAAACCCACTGAATTTTCAAATGTTATAAAACTGTTTTCAAGGACAAAAAGTTTTTTGTAAAGAAGGATTTGAGAGCATTATGAGCATGTCATTTTAAAATGCAGAAGAATTCTAACATGACAATTTCGTACACTTACACAAGGTGGTAGTTTTTGGTTTAGTTACATTAAAGTTCCGTTTGTAAAGAACACTAGTGCTATTTTGGGATTGATCCCCTAATTTTGAGCTACGGTAAAATGACGAGGACGACACCTGAGCTGAAATCCCCCTTTTCAACTCCAAGCATCCATCCACACCAGCGGAAGGACGTTTAGCCCAGACAAATTTAAAGCTCGCCAGACCCACTTACACGACGGTTCTTCACTGGTATAGGGCCTTGAACCTGAAACCTTCCAATTTCGATGTCTAGATCTTACCATCAAGCCACAGAAGTGTGTTATGTTTTACGATTAGCTATGTTATTTTTTGACAATGAAAATTGATTATTCATTCTTTCCTTTGTTAAATTGAGTCTAAACTTTGCAACATATCTATATCTCAAAGCCACACACTAAATTTCATACTCCAAATTATTTCCATTTTGAATAATCACTTTTTCATATACATAAATAAATGGACAGATAGCTAATCAATTCTTTAACATATTTGTTTCAAAGTTCTAGGTAAATTGATGATTTTATTATAAAGTTTATATTCTAGTATCTGTATATTTAGATTGTTGCGTTTTTGAACTTTCCTGTTCACATGTTCAAAAATTGCAGATTTCTGAAGACTAATTTCGTCCAAAATTTGGTGGAAGTTAGCAGAAGGATATTTTAAAGCCCATATAAAGAATTTTATCCTTCAAACATCTTGCGTTTTTGAGTTTTAGTGCTTAGTTCATATAGTTATAATTACAAAAATGTATTTTTTTTTAGAGGAATGTGCATGTCCAGAAGGACTTTAAACGCAGAAATTCGTATACATTCATTTTTCGACACAATATTTTCTACATTTTTAAAGAGTTCGCAATGGAATAGTAGTTTGAACTTGGCTTTCGAAGTGAAATGGTTGTAGACTCGAAGCTCGATTTCACGAATTATTTGACGTATCGTGCCAAACGTAGGTTAAATGAATTGTTCTGGGTAAAGTGTCCCCTCTTCCGATGCTGTGCTGAAACCTGGTGAAGAAGTACCTGTTCAGATGTCGTTCTTTTTATTTGACTGCTGTTCAAAATCACGAAGTCTCTTCCAAGATAGTCCTCCTGTTATCTCAAAACTGGATTTAATATAATTAATAAACTATATTTCTTATACCAGAGAAAAAGCATTTATACTCGATGTTGTCATTTGCAAGTCAAAAGGCTTGCTTTATTTCGAAATGCGGTCATTCTGCAACAATATTTTAAATTCTCTCATATTTATGAAGCCATAATGTTTTATTGCTTCTTTTAGATCTTCGGAATAACTGCTTGATCATTTGTTTCATAAAGATAAATAATATTTAATGAAATGAGAGCTCCAATGCTTATCTCAATTTTAAGTGAACAGTTATAAAAAATGTCATTTATTATTTAATCAATAAAAATGTGTTCCATTTTCTTAATCATTTGTGAGAGAGATAAAGGATTATTTTAAATAATTACAACTTGAGAAACTAATAACCTCATATGTTATTTAAGCAGTTATCGATTTTTTTTCATACCCTAACAGAAAATATCCTGAGTATCCGAAATTATGACATTTATAATACATTCTTAATCCTTTTCTGTTTATAACGGAACTCTCTAATGCGTTCATGTAATTTATGTTTCATGACAGAAAATGTCGGTTTATGACTACAACTAATCAAACTTGATTTAGCCTTTAAGCGGAATGGACGAACACATTTCGTCACTGAGAGCATTTCCGGTATGAAGAACATTTACAGTATAAGTTGATTGCTTCATCTCTCCGCGAATAAAATCAGACATTTTAAGAGAGTTAGGCACTGCTAAATGTCTTTCCACAGCCTTTTGGAATTTGAGTTGATAAAATAAAGTAGAACGTAACTCAATGAAGAATTATGTATGCTCTTCGGTAAGTTTTATCACTTAATCCTTTAACAGCCGGAAGGTCCCGCTACGGGGACATAATATTATGCCATAGAAACCAAAAAATACCAATACGGGAACATGAAAATAATTTAATTTTTATTTCATCGTCGTAGTTTTCTTTATCAAATATTGCAAATTATAAATCATTGAAAAATGCTCCTGACCGTTACGGGCTATATGTAAATATTCCTGAAGATAAAATTATTCTACACTGTCAGTAATTTATTTTATAAGCCATTTAGACAATCGTAGTATTTTTTTTTACAGATAGAAGTCAGATATTTTTTTTCTAAATTAACACGCGAAACTGAAAAGTAAATTATAAGAACAAGTGAAAGAATATATTTTATTGTATTTACATTTATTTGTATTTATATTTATCATTTTAGCACAGCTTTATTTAATGTTTCGCATTTGCAAAGATTAAATTCGGTTATAAGAATTTCTATTCACTTTTTGCTGTGCTAGATTTTCGAAATTTTGCACTTGTAAGCGTTATCGATCATAATACTCTATTTCAATGTTTCAGAGCTTAATTATTTGTTTATCAATTACTTTAATCAAATTTAGAGAGTATATGAAGGGCAATTCCTAGTTATGGGCATGAAAAATTAATAGATTGGCATAAATATCGCAGAATCTAGCAAAGAATTATAAATTAAAGACTGAAAATTAGGAAAGAATTAAAATATTAGCGCTGGCTAAAGAGAGCGTTTAAAAACTGTTTATAAATAGAATTATAATAGCTAAGGCTCCATCTCTTAACTGAGCAGACATATTCTGAAATTAGGCTTAAGTTTCAAAATGAGAATATTCAACATGCGCCAGACACCTATGGATTCGTGAAATTGGATCTAGAACCAACGGTCATCGACTCCACAACCCGGAGAATAGGGGCGGAGACAATAAGGGGACGAAGGAGAAAAATTCCCCCAAAGGATAACGACTTACCCCCCCCCTCCTCTTCTTCGTTTATAAATTATTTGTTTCATTGACAAAAATCTTAACAGTTTCAGAAAGGTAATGAGGAAAGCTAAATATCAAAGATATTAATAGATTAAATACTATCTTGAATTTATTACATGATAACTAATTGAAATATGCAATTTTTATTCTAAATTTGGCGATCAGTAGAACAGCAGTTAAGTCTGAAGACTGTCGAACCCTTACAAAATCGGAAAAACCGGACTATTTAACCCTTACAAAATCGGACTATTTAACCCTTACAAAATCGGAAAAAATTCATCCTTTTCGACTATCCTCCGCACAATAACTTTACGATATAATTTAAATAATCAGTATCTTTGATATTCAACTTCAATCGACTAATCGACTTGGCGAATCAGAAGTCTGTCTGTTTAGCCAATTGTTTACAGCCAGTCGACTATGAAATCAATACGTCAGATGATAATTTGTGAAAATTGTAACACTGTTTTCATCACTTCTCGGTGGAAGTGTTAAAGAAAATGAGATAGCCAGTTTTAGACATGATCTGGGGGGGGCAGGTACGGATAATACAACAAATGTATGTGCGCCTTCCGGCTTATTTTGTCTGATTCATGTTTTATCAAAACTTAAAATGAAATATTTCATTAGTCTAATTATTTCTTTTTGAAGTAATAAATTTTCTGGATTTTATAATCTATTATTTTTTTACGATATTTTCTTGTCTGATGAATTGCTAAAACCAATCTATTAAAAACAGATGCACCAGCTGTCACCGCTCATGCGATGTAAGTTTCCTGAGAAGAATTGCTTTGTTTTTTGTCAAATAGCATGAATTTAGCATAAACCAATGGTATGAGTGAAATGTGTAAATGGAAATTAGATTTACTTAATTATGAAATATTTGTTTTTGTAAATTTATTTACTATGCTACAATTCTTTTAATAATAAAATATTACCAATTGCAGTTTGACGACAAAGAGTAAATACATATGATAGGGTAGCTAATTATCCACTGTTAAAAAATTTACACAAGCAACGCACTAAATTTATTGAATGAGTTCAAGGTTATTCACATATTGCAATCACTATAATAAGTAAGAAACCTGAATGATTCCCCCCTCTGCATTTCGCATTTTGACAATTACTTCGCAACAAAAATGTTATTCCAAATATTTCTTTCAATGATAAATGAAAAATACATATCTTACTAAAACTATGATTAGTAAAAAAAAAAAAATGTTGATAGAATACCCACTTCTACTACACTGAAAAAAAAAATCTTATCATTCAGAGCATTTAAGCTCCTTATAGTTCCAAGAAAATTTCTTGATTTTTGGCTAAAAACTTAGGTTTTCTTGTTTTAGAATAAATTCATTGCAGAATAATAATTTTATGATTTCGCATTTAGCAGTTCTCATTAAAAAATTATTTTAATCAACTTTTATATAAAGCGGCAAACCAATTATTTTTACAAAAAAAAAAAAAATAAAATAAAAAAAACATGTGGGTTTTTTTTTGTTCTACACTGTCATGTGGTTTTTTTTTAAATTCTACACTACAAGTAATAACACTGTCATGTGGATAAGAAATCAATAATTCTTGATGCTGTATGGAGAGTTCTAACTTTCTGAATAATTGAGAAAAGCAAATTCTGCAAAATTTAGGTTGTTAGTTAGTTTAGTTATATTAGCTTCTTGTTGTAAAGCAACACTAGGGTTATATTCCACACCACGCCAGACGGAGGGCGTTTGGTCCTGACGGATTTAACGTACAGCAGATCCCATTACACGACGTTTCTTCTGTGGAATATGGTCACGAACCTGAAAGCCTGCACTTCACGAGCCGAGACCTTGCCTCCAAGCTACCACAGCCGTTGTAAATTCTGCAAAAGGTCATTTTTAGAGATAATTTACCACTGTGCAATGCTTAAACAGGATCAACAGTCCCAGACGCATTTGATCACTCTGAATGCAGTTTTTAGGTAATTCCATTTATTGTTAGTAGGTCACTACCGATCCCCCTCACTACCGATTCCGAGCTGAGTTATTTCCCCTCCTGCCACTAACCCGACTTTTCCTTCCCCCTCCGAGTTGAGGTGTTTTCTCCTACATCCCCCTTGAGTTGAGTTGTTTCCATCCTACTGCTTTCCCCTTCTCTTCCCCCAGCCTACATCTATTATCATTATCCTTCATTACAGCATAATTATTTTAATTAATATCATGAACTTTTATTTAATTTGCATGATTCCGATGCGCTGACTTGACAAAAGCTCAATTACCCGAAGTTAGATTCAAACCCTGGTCCATTCGCTCTGATAACCACTAGAGTGTTTGAAGATTTGAGAAGATGAAGAGATATAAACTATTTGAATTTCCCGTCTTTAAAGATTTAAACAGTGAAGAGCTAAAATTAGCAACAACAACAACAAAAAAAGAAGGGATTTTACATTTACCATTTCAGTTCAGTTATACTTTTTTCAAATTATAAAAAGAAAAAAAAATTACAAATCATAAAAATTTACTTTTGTCAATACCACGGAAAATTGCACATGCTGTAGCATCAAGCGTTGATCGTGCAATTATTTTTTAATTTTGAACTAATTTTTTTCTAGTTATTTTTTCCTACAAAAGTATCTTTTTTCATTAAAATGTTAAATATTTTTCATTATTTAATCATTTTCCCCGTTATTCGCTTTTTCTGACTTTGAAGTTATTTGCTGTCTTCGAATACTCCCACTTTTGACTTTATTGCACTGAATGGATATTTATGCGTGTACAATAATTTACATTTAAATATTTTTAAAATTTCTTCCCTTGTTTTTTATTAAATTTTTTGCGTTGTATTTTAAAGATTTTTTAAATTTATAACACACCCAGTTTCTATATTTATGGGCTTGCAGCGTGATGTTCAATAAGGCGTTGGTGTTATTCATTATTTTATGTTTCAATTTATTTTGCTATTGATATATTTTATTTAACATAGTTGGGGATACATTTATAAAAAACTTTGACGGAAAATTTTGACTTTTTATCGATATAATGACTTTTTGTTTTACTAGGAAGTTGAAAACAAGATTTTAAAATAAATTTAATAAATGACATAGGAATTCAAGATTTTAAATTATTTTCCTTTAAATTGAATGTTAAAAATAAATTTAATATTATTTAAGATAATATAAAGCTAGGACTTATAGTATATAAAAATATATCTGTAGAACATATATAATATAATTATAGAAAAAAACTTCGATTTTTCTTTCTCAAGAATTAAAAGCAAGACCTCAGTAAAAGTGTCAATAAGATAATTAATAAATATTTCATTTGATTTTAGAATTTTACTAGTGTTTATTCCCCAGTTATATAGGGTTTGAATCTAACTTCGGGTAATTGAGCTTTTGACAAGTCTGCGCATTGGAATCCTGCAAATTAAATAAAAGTTCATGATATTAATTAAAATAATTATACTGTAATGAAGGATAGTAATAATAGATGTAGGATGGGGGAAGGGAAGAGGAAAGCAGCAGGATGGAAACAGCTCAACTCAAGGAGGGGTGGATGAAGGAGGGGAACAACTCAACTCAATAGGGATGTAAGAGAAAACATCTCAACTTGGAAGGGGAAGGAAAAGTGGGGTTAGCAGCAGGAGGGGAAACAACTCCACTCGGAATCGGTAGTGAGGGGTTTACTACTATTGTTATATCTAGTTCCGAAAAAAATAATTCCGTTGTTTATATGGTACAAAATGTTATTTGAATAATCAATGCATGCGCTACCATTGTAATTTGGCAGAAATATTGAAGAGTATGGGGGGGATCATTATAGTTGAAAGTAATTTAATAATTTAAAAAACTATCAATCCTAAAGCAGCTGTTATGAAATTCACCTAAAAAATATATATTTCCTGAAACAAAATAATAAAAGATACAATGTATTTAAAGAGCACTTATGCTGTTACAACTAGAACACGAATGAACTTATCCAAATCAGAAACAAATATCAAGTTTTTATGCAATAAGAACCAGAAAAAAAAGGATGAATACAGCACACATTCACACTACTTTTGTATTTTATAACACAACTTTCTATAATAATATCTTCAAGCTAAACATTCTCTACTATTTTTAACTACCTTCTATCGCACTTAACTCTTATGGGAAAAAAAAACGCTCTTTTTAAAAAAGAACTGGAATGTTTAATAGATTAGTAAGAATTTCAAGTTTTATGAATACTTTTCCTTGTTATTTTTATATCTTATTTTTAAAAGAACTTATAGTCGATTTCATTTCAGGATTTAAAAAAAAAAAATCAAACTTACGGATTAAAAAGCATAATCATAAAATATATTATCTTCAAAACGTTATTTAATTAAAAAATTTGTTGTTGATCTTATTGAGAAATAGTAATTTTATTTTGAATAAGTATTTCGTTATTCTTCCCAAAATAAGAGAAATATCTGTAATTGATTGATCAGGAATAATTCAAATTTAAAAAATTCTTTTTGACATTTGATTTGTTTCATTTCATATAGTGATATCAGGTAATATATATCGTCAAGTCAGTAGTCAAGTTTAATAATAAGTTGGTAATTATTTTCCTTTCTTTTGGCTACAATCTAATTTTGTTATAAAATTTAAGTAATGTGCAAATTTGCTTTCTATATCCATGCGGTACATTTAATTCGTGATTATGCCACAGATTCCCGATTTTTTATTATTTCTCGTGGTTCGGTAGTACAATTCTTATTACCAAACACCATATAAATAGTTAATTATTGCAAAAAATTATTTATTATAATTAAATTAGGTATTAAATACTTTATTACCTTGATATCAATATGAAAATAATTACCACGTGTTATTTTGAACTGAAATGAGAGATATTCGTTCTCCCCCGGGAGTCATGTCTTGCTCCCCTGTTCGATATTTTCTGCCGCTGCTTCTTGTTAAGTGCGCCACCTGGTGACCTAACTTCTAAATAAATGAACGATAATATCAAGAATACGCATTGTAAAATGGAAGCATCCATTTCAAAATTTGGCATTTTAGAGTAGAGCTTCTTAAACTAAGTCGTGAAACATACATTAATTCTATTAATGTTACAAAATATATCTGATTTATTTTTCTCTCATATCTTTCAATACAGTTTTTTAAAAAAGTGAAAAGCCGAAGTGTTCTTTCCTCGAATTTCTCATAAATTTCCATAGTATGGTGCAGTTTGTGTTTAACTTCATCCTGTAGTAAACAAAAGTGAGTACACATGTTAGACATTTATCTTTTATTGATTAGATCCAAAATTTGACACATACCCACAGTTATGTATCTAGGCTACTTATTTAATTTTATTAAGCAAATTCATTGTATTTATGAATCATAGAGTTGTGATACACATGGACAAACAAACTGACTGTCATCTAGCCAACGAATTCGAGTAAAAATTGAACAGATTCATAATTTTGATAAAAACATATTATACAATTCTTCCGTCTAGATTGTTACGTTTTTGACAGGGACACTTGACACACTTCAACCAACATTTGACAGAAATTCTCAAATTTGAGGTAAAGATCATGCACTAATCTCAATTCATTTTCAGCTCGTGTGCTAATTTTTCCGTGCCTAAATTTTTTTACACAATATTTTTTTTGCTAATATTATACTTTTTTTTAAATATTTTCTAATTTAATTAAAAATTAATGGATTCATGTAAATGAGCTTGATAGAAAGCGAATGCTGTAATCTAGTTCAATTAGAGTAATAAATCTAACATAGTAAAACTTATTAGTCAAAAGGTGTTCACAAACAATGAAGAAAAAATATAAATCTGTGCAATAAGCACAGTAAAATTCGTTCCTAGAATACATCCATTATTTAATAATACATCATGCTCCGTAAATAGTGATAACCATGGAAATATGACCTAAATTTTTTATCTCTGCTGTTCAGCGACAGAAAGACCGAAGGGGCGTTTGCCTTGGCCATTATTGGTTGATAAAGCAATGGGGTCTTCTCTTGTTACGAGCTTCACTGAAGTCATAAAAGGGGAGGGTGAACTTGCCTATTGTAGGATTATCAACAGTTATCAGATGGTAAAAATATTTTTCCCTAGAATATTTCTCCTCCCCCCATTGATTTAGGCTTGTCATTTATGAGCTCTCTACACCCATGCTAATCTACCACCCCCTTATATCGTCTGCTATTCACTACTTCAGTTTCTTTTCCCATCTCTGCATTCAAAATCTAAGCCTTGCCATCTCAAATTTCCTCGGTGAGCCTTCCCTCTCAGTCTAATTAAATCCCATTTCAGTAGAGAGGTCACAGCGTCTACTCCAAATTGCCTGTAGTGGTGGGAAGTAGGACGAGTTGGATATCCAGCTTTCTATTTGACGCTGTTTCGTTTATATTGATTGGTTTTCACATTTACGATTGGCTTTGCTGTGGCATGATCGGATTTGCGTGATATCTGGAAGGGTAGGTTTTGAATGACTGGCTATTCACAACGAGATCTACGTCTGTTGCCAAAATAAAGTAGGAGTCTCTGTCCAGCTATCGAATTCTACATAATTGTTGCAGGACTTTTTACTTCTACATTTTGTTCTATATAATTGTAAAAAGATTGAGAACTCGCTTTACCAATTACCAATGGACCAGCGTTACCAACCTGGCGAATTAAAATCTCAAAATTATTCCCGTTTCGGCCTTAAGCGGCTGTTACACGACCTGCACGCATCTGCAGACGAGGATGCGTCCCCCCTTCGACCTCTCTTGCTGTTTTTTGGGCTCCTTTGATGCCTGAGCAGTTTACCGACAAATTGTCAGTGGAGTCGACAGGCATCAAAGATAACCAGAAAACCGCAAGAGGGATCGAAGGGGGGGGGGCACGTGACTCAGCTGACGGATGGACAGGTCGTGTAACCACGGTTTTAGACAGGAACGTGGCGGCCTGATGGTAAGGTTTCGGCTCGTGAGCTGTAGGGTTTCATGTTCGATACCCGATTCCACCGAAGAACTGCCATGTAAGCGGGTTTGGTGCAAGCTAAATCCATCAGAGCCAAACATCCTCTCCCTGGTGTGGTGTAGAGAGGGGGTGCCGGCTCAGGTGTCGTCATCTGACAGTGGTTTAAAATTACGAGGTCCGTTCCAAAATAGCTATGGTGTTGCTTTAAAATGGGGCATTAATATAACTAAACTAAAAATTCGTCCTTAGATAGCTACAAGCGGGTAATTTCTGGAATTTTTTGAACTAATCAAAATAGTTCAACCAATCCCCTTAGTAAAAGATACGTGCAACGTAATTACATTACAGTTCCATCTCCCCCATAAATAATCAAAATATTATTTTATGTTAATTATGTCACAAAAGGTTTAATCTAACAATTCTACCGAATTTCATGACGTTTTGAGTATTACACTCTCGTCTAAGTTAGTTTTAATATATTTTAAATTGGTAAATTATGTAACTATTCCAAATTATGATGTGGAGGTGCTTGTGGTCCCTTTGTCACATCGCGGAACTCCGAAATATCACGACATTGGTCCAGCTATTCTTGGTCAATCCGACATGTGGTCCAGCTATTTTTCGACAATCCGATATGTGGCCCAGTTATTCTTGGACCACATATGGAAATATATAATTTTACAGATATAAACGTTGTGAGCAATACTGAAATCGTGGACTTTGGCTGATTCTGCAAAATTTTGTCTTTACCCGTCATATTTACTGCGAATTTAAATTAATTTTCTAGATTTTCATGATGGAGAAAAGTTTGTACTCAGAAAATCGATTAATTATATGGAGAATTTTCAATATTTAAGAAACAAAGACTCATTAAATGCAATTAACTATTAAGATGCTAGTTCCCTCTTTCAAAGATAGTGTAAAGTTTGCTTTCTAGCCAATTGCTCATCTCTTTAAAATATAGTAGATAAGACATTTTACCATTTTGGATAGAGAGCTTCCGAATTGGGCTGCTATGATTTATTTATTTATATACTTAAAGCCATCTTATCACACAATTTATGTTAAGGGGAGGAAAATTCTTGCAATTAATTGTTCAAATTAAAATATTTTTTCCTAACATATATAAATAAACCTTTTACGTTAATCTGAAAATAAAAGGCACATTATGTTGCAGAAATAAGGGGAGGGGAAGTCCCTGTTAAGAAATAAAAAAGTAGGATAGGGAAGTGTGTTAATTAATGAAACGAAGACGGTTTCTTGTCAATATCAAAAAGGAACCTCTTTTCGAAAGAACTAAAAAGTTAATGAACTGTTTCGATAATATTTAAGAGTTAAATGAGCTATGAATATCTTTTACTTAAATTTAAGGTAAATATTAGGAATTTTATGCTTGATCTCAAGTCTTTAATAATGGAATTACCAAAATCAAAGCGTTAATTGAACTTCAGGCATTTCAGATCAGTCATGTCAAAGAAGTACACTTCTATACAATGACAATGGCTTCCATACAAATAAATTTCTATATTCAAATTGATTTGTGTTGCTCATTTTTTTATAATTCAGCACTTTCTGGAGATTGATAATCCTGGGAATAATTGCTCGAACATATTATTTGGAAGAGTAGGAAATATAAATCTTTCATTGCAGGAGCGAAAAGGCTCCAGAGTGTCAGCTGCTCACATCCATTACATTCTCAGCACGTGACAACCAGAAAGGGTTGACCTTCTCTTGGACCTTAACAGTCGCTTCGGTCAACTGATCAGCAGCCTTCAAAGACAGGAAAAAGAGAAAAGAAAATGCGAAAATGTTTACTTTCGCAACAATTTATTTTTACTTTACAGGTGTTCTTAATTGATTCCTTAACAATGTTTAATATATTAAGAAGTGTTATTTTCACAGGCATATTCTTTTAGTGCTTTTCTCTCCCCCTTTTTTAGTGGAAGGCGTTGCCAACTAGAAAAATGTTTATAATCCTGTGGATACCATGTTCACAAAGCATTAAAACCATTAAATATTAGAGTAAAGCTAACAAATTTAATTTTATAAATCCTGATTAACTATTTTTAAAAAATATTGGCAACAGTTTGCAATATTCTGGTTTTTAAGAGATGCATACGAATGGTCATAAAATTCTGTCAGCTTTGAAGTTAGAGGGATGCAGATTCGAACCCATTCCACAGAAAGTACAGCCATGCAAACTGATTTCGAGTACGCTAAATCCATCGAGATCAAATACCTTCCAATCATCATGGATAGACGCTCGCGATTCTTCATCTGACCATGGTTTAAAAACGTGAGATCTGGCTCAAAATAGCTCTAGAGTTCCTCTTTCAGTAAAGTGTTCCTTTTGGACGTAAATGCTAAATTAAACAAAGGTAAGAAATATATGAATTATGTTGATTCAAAACTTTCTCTTGAGAGCTGAATGATTTGGAAATAAGATGCCTGATAAGCATTTTATTTACATAACAGAGTTAGTATCAGGATATTTATAAAAAAAGATACAATTTAGGTTATTTAAGAATAAGATTTTTAAACGAGACAAATCAAAAGAATTCCCAAAAAGTGATCAGTAATTTAAATTTTACTATATCTATGCTTTTATTTAATTCCTTATACGAGTTTTTGCTATCCTTGCGTTTTAAAATTTTTTCACTTTACCTACGCTTGTATTTAATTTACTATAATTGATTATACTATACCTATGCTTTTATTTAATTCACTATAATCATTTTTACTATATCTACGCTTTTATTTAATTGACTATAGCCATTTTTACTATACCTACGTTTTTTAAAAAAATTACTATACCAATGTTTTTATTTAAATTCGCTCATTTTATATTCGTAAGGATAGAATCCCGAATTTGATTTTTCTCTCATTTTTTGATTTTCTAGATTTTTGAATTTCTGAAATCGACAATGTACAGTATTTCCGTATTGTCAGAATATGATTATCAATCAAGTGCTTATTTATATGTAGCTTGGAATTAATACGAGATACGTCACATTATAGCAAATCTGAAGAACATTCGCAATAAGGTTCTATAATAAGTATAATAACATATGGCAAAAATGATTTAAGATTGAAAATTAGAAAATGATGAAAATCAGATTTTTATCAGTGTACTAGTGAGTGTTTTTTGAGGAAAGTCTGCAAGTCAAAACAAAAATAGTAAAATCCTGAACACCTCAGAACATTTAAATGAGAAAACTAAGCAACAACGGATATCAAAGAAAAAAATTTCTTAAACATCCATCAAAAATCAAAATATATTATGAATGTAATGAAAATTACATAATCCTTTACATGGCATGGTTATCATCTCTCTAGGCTTTTACAATATTTGCTTCGGTCTACATATTCTTGATTTTTCTAAAAAATTTTTTTCTTTCATTTCAGTCCTCTAATAAAATCATGCCGTTTTAAAGCTTAAATATAATGAGCATCGAACTTAAGTTTATTCACATTCCATTACAAAAATTCCCTAGAATCCATTAGGCGAGAACTTCTCAATACTTATAATTTAAATACTTATAACATTCGCTTAATGCTATTAAATCATACAGTCATCGAAAATGTATAGCCAATCAGAAGTACAAAATTAAGTGAAAACTTTTTCTACCATAGTGGTACTTACCAATGCATTGTAACAATTGCATAATGTTCACTATGACAAATGAATGTTGAACTTTTTAAGCCAATCAGAATTCATTTATTAACAACGAAAATCATTTTTTCACTCTCCTTGCAATTTGATATACTAGTTCTGATAATTTATGGTCTGTTGTTTTAATCGAAGTACTATTTTTTTTTTTTTTTTTTTTTTTTTTTTTTTTTTTTTTTTCACCATTTGGTGTGTAAAATTTTACTAAACAATCCATCCAGAGTCAACCAATCGTTGAAATTTACAACAGGTCTGAAACAGATCCGCCTTCTTAAAACATTTTATCTTGTCATCAATATATTATATTTTTATGCATTAAAAACAGTTTTCGACTTTTATATATGTTGATGATCCTTTACTTTGTGAAATGACTATTTAAGCTAACTGCAATGGTCCATTTACATTTTGTATCTAATGTGATTTAGATGACAGAAATGTTTATTTTCATTTACTTTTGTTAAGCACTTACTTTATCTTATTAAAGAAATATCGTAAGCTTAAAAATAAATTCGAATTTTTTTATTCATATTATAGAAACGTAATTTAATTTTCCATAATTTTGTACTCAATAATAATTAGAATTTTAGTAAATAAAATGAAGCTGTTAAAAACTCTATTTACAGGGTTAACATTTTTTAGTGCACTCGTCAGAATTTCGGAAAACAAATTACCCTTCTATTTTTTTAGCATTTTAATTAGTTTTATTGAGCCATTTTTAAAAAAAATTATTACCTTATTCTTTGAATTTTTCTATATGTTTAAATTAACATTCAAATCAACCTTTTTATTTTCTCCTATACGAGATATATAGTAAGAAACTGTAATTATCAAAAAATTCTAACTTGAGATTTTGAGGAATCTCCACATTTTACGCCTTCCTGAGAGTGAAAAACTTATTTTTGGCATTATATACATCTGCCTGTCTGTGAGAAAAATAACTCAAAGGCTTTGAGTTAGACGGATGAATTTTATAAACGATTTTTACCCCAAATTGCAGATTTTTATCAGATTCAAAGCAAAATCTGTTCAGAAGAAGTGTCTGTCCGACTGGTTAAATATAACTTAACATGAAAGTGACAAAATTAAAAGAGCAAGATAGATGTAATACAGTGCATAGATTTAACACCTATAATGTATTTTTTAAATAATTATTTAGTATGAAAAAATCTTCTCGTTGTTGCTAAATTTAGTCGTGCAGAAGATTTAAATTCATGCAACATAGATGTAGGCCAGACTCTAAATAAAAATAAAAACCTCATATACATTAAATCAACTTCTTGTAAGTAAGTAAAATTTCATTTTGTAATTCAAGTAAAATTTGAAATTAAAATGACCTTCACTCTAATTAGTACGCTGAACATAAGTAACTTCACAAAGTCTCTCCTTTAGATATTTGAATTCATTATATTTTTGGATGTTGAGCAAATGATATTTGTAATCGAAAACTGACAGCAGATACAAAATTTAGTTGTGTATTAAAATAAATAATACTTTATAATGAGATATTTCCATCCTTATAATGACACAGAATATCCTTATAATGAGAAAGACAATTACTATAATGATACAAAGTACCGTGTGGTAGATACTTTGTATCATTATGAAGATACAAAGTATATTTTAAGATAGTTTATATAACTGTAATGATACATAATGTCATTTAAGAAGCCCTTAAAATAAATGAGCTTGTAAAATAATAATAGAAACCGATATTTATGTCATCAAAAACATGGTTTCAGTTTTCATCAAAAACGGAGAATGAGGTTTTCAATATAGAATCATGAAACGCATCATTATCGACAATCGTCTTTAGATACTATATTAAGTAAAAGCCAACTTAATCCAGTGGAAATGACAGAGGTTTATTATTCTGTTAATTTCGTACTATGCCTTCGATTTTTGCTTAAAAATAATTAGCATTAACTTTAAAATGCTCATTTTTTTCTAGTAATGGTATATTAACAAATTTTTGGGGTTGAGATTGATTTAAGAAAAGATTTAGGAAAATAGTTTATTAGATAATTAATTTTTAGATTAGAATTAGATTAGAATTATTTTTTAATTTATAAAGAGATAGTAGCTCGAAGGAGAGATGACTAAATAGTTTTCAATGGACATTTACAAGTTAAATTGATATTAAGTATTTTTTTGTTGTTTGAAAAAGTAAAGCAAAACACAAATTTTATCAGTTTAAAAAAAGGGTAGGTATTTTTTATTAAATACAATTAGTCTAATTGTTTGACAACGGATTCTAAAACTTTCCGTCCTTTCGCGAATGCGTTAGGATGAGTTTAATTTGTCTAAGTAGGAGTAAGAGGAAAGATGAAAGGAGGGTTAGTTTACATTTGCAATAAATTCGGATTGCAGACTGAATTAAAATAATACGGTCAGAAACCACACGATATTTACATACACGTGAAAAAAAATTGAGCTGTAAAGCATTTAAGAGGGCGAAAATCGAAGTAAAAAATGACGAAGAATTCCGGAAATGGGCACATCCTTCCACGTCTCTCCTCTTAACGACATAGAGTCGTCGAAAAATGGTCGTCTCAGAATACTGAAAGGAACAGCACTTGCATATTATTTAATGTAATTCAATCCCTTACGTTTCATATATTTCTTAAAAAATATTTTTTCAAATATCATACATTACTCCAAAGTTATTTTTGTTTTAACTATGACAAACGGCAAAATACCCTCTTAAAATTCTGAATTTAAATATAAGCTTTATTTAAGTTTTATTGTTTTCGAAGTTTCATTTTTAGAAAGAAAGCAAGAGCATCAGTGTCGTGATTAATTTATTTAGCTTTTTTTTTTTCAAAATGAAAAATAGAATTCTTAATGTTTCTGATATCAAAACACAGAAGATATTTAAAACAAAATCTAGATTAATCAAAAATTACTCAAAGAAATAATAACAAGCTCCTTTATTCAGTTAAGCAGCCAATGCAGATTTTTATTTAAAGATTAAGTGATATAAAATAAATATTTAATTGATAAGAGAGTAAACAATTTTAATTTGAACTTCAGAAATCATTTTCAGTTTTTTTACTTCCTTTTACACGAAATAAAGAGAAAATACTATAATTGTAAACAAAATTCCAGCTTAAAATTTCGCCGAATCTCCACGTTTGAGACCTCATTTTTGTTCGAAAAACCCCTTATTGGCATTATGTTTGTCTGTCTATAAGCAGGATAACTCAAAACGAGTGAGTTAACTGTCTAATATTTGGTATATAAAATAAAGTTCATATCTATAGATTTATATCAAATTTTGAATGTAATCCTTTGACAGGAATTCTTTTTGTCTGGTTGTTCGAGTACAATTGAATTCGATAACTACAAAAAGAAAAGCTAGATGGATAAAATTCAGTACATAGATTTTAACATCTATATTATAGAGATATGACCAATTTTTAATCAAATCCACCAAAGGGTTGACCATTTGTTCTTTCGTGTACAAGTAAACGCAATAACTCATAATAATAAAGACTGAATCAATTAAATCTTGATATTACGTTTGTAGTTTTATGTCAATCGGCCTGTCAAAAAAGCGTCAAAATTCCTATTCCCACAATAGTGTCATAAAAATTCTATAACCTCATCGCATATATATGTTTTATAACTAGAACTTACGAATGCCATGCAAGGTATTCTGGATTCTCCAGGTCCCCAATTTTATGCGGTGGAAGGGGGCAAAGAACTTTATTGAAGTATATGCGAGAAATTTTCCCAGTTACCACTCCCACTACTTTTTAAAGGAACATTAAGAAATTTTATTTTATTATTATTATTAATTCCGGTTATTACTTTTTGTAATAATTATTATTTGTACCACTGAAGACTATCCACATTTAAGATCACAAAAAATAAGTTTTCAATTGTACAGTCAAGCTTTATTTCGTTATATAATTAATGGGGCATATATTACATATTTTTTAATTTTTAATAATAAATATGCATATTGTTTGTTTCAGAAAGGAATGTTTATGCCATTTGGAAGATTTCACACCTCAGAGGGATGATAAGCAGTGCGCAAAAGGAGCTCTTCTTAAATAGTCAACTGTGAAGATCCGTTCTGAAAAAAAATTTCAAAAATATTAAAATTTTCCAGATTAATAGCAATAAATAAATCTCTTTATACATTACTTAATAAAAGGTAGAATTTTTTTTTTCTATTATTCATTTTACCTCTGTTTAATTAACCCTTTGCACTCTGAAAAATAGTTAGATGCGTAACTATGCACTAATATAAGGGCTTGTTTATTGCTCCAAAAAATAAATTAATACATAATTGCTCTTCTTTGAATTTCCCAGAAAAATTATTCTACGTCTTCTTACCATTCTGTAGGCATTTTTAAATATCAAAATTCAAAAGTAAATAAAGTATCAAGATGATACACCGTCTTGAATGGTGCCTTAGAGGAATAGTCAGAGAGCACAGGGTTAAAACAAAGTTAACTGAGTTTGAGCAAAGACGGCGAAGGTTCCAAAAAAGGGCAATAAATAGGATAATTTTTGTATTTAAATGCCTTTTTTTATAAATAAAATGATAATGACATTGCCAAATAAAAAAATAGAGTGTTGTAAAATATAAATTCACCTACCACTCCCTAATCGACCTGGAACTATGATGTAATTTAAAGAGAAACTGTGTTCTACTTACTTTCTTTAGTGCAGACTTATGCGCCACTTTTTGGAATTTGACCTGTCTTCTTACACGACTGCAATCAACGGATGTATGAAAATTTGGCTTTACAGCACAAAAATTTGAGCCATTTTTATCTAAGCGAAAACTATTTGTGTCTCAGTAGGCATGCATGTGATATGTCGTTCGTACTCGATTGATTCAAAAATGCGATTAGTTAGATGAGTGACATTCGGCGGTCTGTAAATTTTATCATTAGTTTTGTCACATGTTGGACCATATTCATGGAATGGCAGACATTTTGTTGATCTATTCGGGGGTATATTGAATGCAAAAACTCAAAAATGCTATAAATGGAATTAGGCATATGAACTCAAAATCAACATTTTAATCTATATCAAATATGTCATTGATTCAAGATTATTCAAAGAATATTTGATTATTCTCACAATTGTACGGATTTCAAAGCAAATCCCGCTAGACTGTATGTTTATCTGAGAAGGTATCATGTAAAAGAATAGTTATGAGAAAGATATGTTTAGAAGAATAGTTTAAAAAATAGTATTAAAAATTTTTAGGAGGAAGCGAGCATTAGGGATTCTTTTTGGAACTGACGTATGCTGAATGATGATAAATACTCGCTCAACAAATATTTCATATCACTTTTTCTATTTATCTATATACTGATTGCTATGCTCAGAAAAGAATAAAGTTGAACAGAAAACTGCGGGGTGAGATGAAATTTCCTACCTATTATAAAGTAATTAAAATAGTCTTTACCAAGGAACAATACAAAATGTCCAATTGTAAATATACGAATAGAAAATTAGAATCACGCACAGTATAAATATAGATTGGAGAATAGCATGGTACGTAAGTAATAAGAAATCAAATTTCAATAATAAAGGCAAATAAATCAACTTTTAAATCCACAAATAAAAATATATGAATAGCTTGAATACAAAATTCTTCTCTGTGCAGGCTGGCAGTGTTCGAGAATTCTCATTTCAAACAAATAAATCTTATATTATCTTAGCCTTTCATCCCTTCAGTGGGTTGATAAACTGAAGACCAAACATGCTGGAGAGCAAAACTCTGGGGGTTTAGCTATAGGCTGAACGTCTAACCAGGGCATATGCCTTGCACCTCAGGGCCTTCGGTGAAGAAAGCAGTTATGCACACTGTAGGCCTTGATCAACATGGACTGTCGTGCCATTGAGTTTAGTTTTTATTAACTTAAACAAATGATAACATTATACAGCTTTGTGATATCAACAAACCAATAACATATATATGCATACAATAATAAAAAATACAGCCATAATATTTTAATATATGGTCTAAAGACAAATTTTTAAATTTAGAAAATATTCTAAAAAATTTTACACTTTGTGAAATGAGAGATGAATACAGTAAAAGCTCTTTATTCGTGCTTCCTTCATTCGCGTTTTCACTATTCGCGGATTTAAAAAATGCGACCCAATTCCTATATTCGAGGCTACAAATTTCTTTATTCGCGGATCTAATAAGTACATACATAATAATAAAAGGATTCCAATAGGTATCCAACCCAAAATCCTTTGTAAATGCCGTCAAATGGACTAATAAAAAAAGTAAAATAGATCCTATTACAACTTTGTCTAAAGTATGTTGTTAAATGCAAATTGCAAACATAGCCGAAATCGCAAATGGAATAGGACGGGATTTGTTGGAACAAATAGAATCAAGTGACATTCAGGAATTGCTTGAATCACAAGATGAAGAGCTGACTGAAACCGACTTGGAGAACATGTTAAATGTACAGCCCATTGAAGAAGAGGCTTCAACAAGCACTGGAAACGTGACATTTAATTTGAAAAATCTTAGTGAAGGTTTAAGAATGGCAAATGAGCTTTGCGATTTCTTTATGAACATTGATCTGTCTATCGAACAAAGTCTCATTTTTAAGAGGCAAATTACTAATGCGACTGCTGCGTATCAGTCTGAATTGAAGAATCTTTTAATATTTAATAAGAATCTGCCAAACAAGAGAAAGTCACAAAATTCTTCAAACCATTGCCTATGCCTTAAGATAATTAATCAAAATGATCAAAAACTTCAATTATATATATATATATATATATATATATATATATATATATATATTATTTTGTCACCTAGGAACGTATCCCCTATAATCCCATATAAATGACCATTCCGTATTCACAGTTTCTGTATTCGCGGCATATTTATGGAACATACGCCGCGAATAAAGAGCTTTTACTGTAATCAAGAGGTATGGTGAAATCTCAAGATTCTCATATACTTACAGCAAATGATGTATTTGTTCTTCAAATTAAAATGAAAAAATACGAGTATATTGTGGCTGTTATCCTTTGACCGATTAAAATTAATATTGGAAATATATCTATAATTACATTGTCATTTCATTTATTTACTTAACTGTTTGCATCTAGTAGTTATTATATTCACACGGACACAAACGAACGGCTGGTGAGGCAGTGAATCCAAGAACTGCGATTGGATCCAAAATTTGACGTAGATAAATACTCGTAATAAAAACAAACAACGAATTTCATTTATTTAATTAGAAGCATTTTTGTAATATTATACTATTATAATCAGTACTGGGAAGATAGATTATCTTCCTGTGGAGAGATTTCAGTCAAATTTTGGTTACAACCTAAAGTTTTGGAGCACAGACAAGACATTCTTTTGTGGTCTATTTGTGGATTCGAAAGTGTAATAACTCAAAAATCCAAAAAATCAGATAAATGAAAATTCTCATGTAGTATTGAAATAAAAATTCTAAATTTTTATCAAATTTTAATCTTAATCAGTTCATGTGAAATAAATGCAAACACCATGATCATCATGATGCTGTGCTGTCCAAAACAAATCTCACTGCATTGTGTTTTTTATATGGGAAAGTCAAATGAAGTACACTAAAAAATCTTTGAGTAACATATAAATAGATGAAATTTTTAAAATTGTATGGAGGAAGGATAGAATTACTCTTTTTAGAAGAATTTAGTGTAGCATGGATTCTTTTTCGAAGAATTTAGTGTAACATGGATTCTTTTTTGAATTCCTGAATGCTAAAGATTACAGAGTTAGCCAACTATTGTTCGCTAAGTATTTTCTACAGGTATATTGCTATGCTCCAAAAAGGGAAAAAAAAAAAAAAAAAAAAAAAACGAACAGAAAATTACCAGTTTTGACAAAATTTCACTCTATTGTTTAAGAAGTTTAATTAACTTTAAAAAAAGAAGAATTAAAAAAATCGGAATGTAATTTTACATGCTCAAAAGTTCAATTTTATATAGTTCAATTCCTTAACTTCCCAATTAGATAGGTAAGATCTCGGCTCGTGAGCGGTAGGGTTTCAGGTTCAATACCCGATTCCACAGAAGAGTGGTTGTGTAAGGGGGCCTGATGCATGTTAAATCCGCCAGGGCCAAGTGTTCTCCTGCTGGTGTGAAGAGGGGCGAAGCTCTGGGATCGTCCTCGTCATCTGACCAAAGCTCAAAACTACGAGGTTAAAACTACCGTCCCAATATGTGTTGTTTTACAACGGGGCTTTAATATAGTTAAACTAAAAACCTTCCCAATTAAATACATATCCTTATGTAGGATATTTATAATTATTTTAACTCCTATAATAATATAAAGAACATTTGATGTATTGAAGTAGTTCTGATTTCTGGATTTTAAATTGCTTGATGCTTTCTCTTAATTACTGATTAAAAATTAAGCAATACCATGCTCTCATCATTGTGTGCAAAGAGATTAAATATGGTTTGGAAGACAATATGACCCCCAAAAAGAACCAATCCACTGTCAATGCGGTGCAGAAATAAAATGGTAAATAATGAATAACTCTTCTCTCTACAGCTTGTCAATGTTTAAAGATGAAAGTCAGACCTCTCACAGAAAAAATCCCTTGTCTGAATCCCTGCCTGAGGGTGACACTTGAGAAAGTCTTCAATTCGGATTTATCATTTCTTTTTTACTTTTTAAATTCTTTTTACTTATATTAACCTAATATTTTTACTAATTTGGTTAAACTAGATGGTCATACTTTTGAAATCATGTAGCATATGATCAAAAATCAGCATTGTAAACTTAGATAATATTCTGTGGAGAATGATTGTTTATGCAGTTCAGTTTTTATTATTATTAATTTTTATATAATTATTCATGAACTAAAAATCTTAATTACTGTTGCCTATAGATGGCGCAACATGTACTCTCTAAGTATAGGCAGTTGGAGAGTGAATCCCCCTCCCTCCTTCCTACGTGACTGTTCTTTTTATAACTTGGTCAATGACATAAAACTCTTTCTTTGTTAGCGTCTGTGATATGCGTTGTCTATGTTTATGTATGTGTGATTTTATGTGTCAAAAATAAATAAACAGAAGACAATCAAGGACTATTTATTGGATACAAACACTGAAGCAACTACAATATTTATTTCTTCATCTACATGGAATTAAAAAGGAGCTGGAGCTACAGACGTTATTTTAGAATTTAGATTTGGCTAATGACATATTTCGGCTTTTAGCACCTGATAAGCAGCTCATTGGTTTGTATCAAGTGCTTAAGGAGATAAGAACTTTTTCTTAAATAACAAGTAATAGAGTTTTTAAAAAAAAATTCAATTCCTACTTAGGACAACAAATTTTTATTTATTTATTTTAGTTACTTTTTATTAAATAATTATAAAAAAATTAAAGTATAAAAAATTTATTGATTTTCGTAAGAAATGAGCTCACATACTTCACATTCACATGAAAAATACTGAAATCCTTGCATTTTACCGATTGAGCTACTGCTCATTGGTTTGAATTTTCCTTACAAACTGCTAAAACTTTATTTAAAGTATTACAAATGAACTAAATTTAATTAATGAATTACTATTTAAAAAAAACTACATTAATATCAAGTGGCATCCAGTACAAGTTTCAAAAAATGAATTTGAACTTGAGTAGGTAGATTAAAAGTATTTAATTAACGATTGAAAATTTGAACAAGATATACAAATAAGCATTTATTGGGAGTGTGAACTAATAGCAGGAATTGAAAAAATACCTTCCAAAGATTGTCCTCTGTTTAAAACCCTATATTTCCACATATTTCTGTTTCTACTGACTGAAATATATTTTTTTAAAACAAGTCTCATCTGAAAATAAGAGACGAATGGTATCTGCGATTTTCTTGCAGCACTTGTTGAGCAGCAAATCTGTTGACATGTTAAAAATCTTAATTTAAAAATTCTGAACTGCTGGATAGACAAGCCATGTCATGGAGAAGGGATGTACCTCTTATTTTCATCATTCCTATTGTTTTTTTAAACCTATGATAAAAATATGCATTTTTATAAATGCCCGTTACAAATATTTTTGTTACATAGTTACATTTTTAGCACCAGTTCCATCTAATAATCTGGACATGTACATGAACCCTTGCAGGGCATAAAATCTTCTGAAATGTAAATATACGAATATACAAATAGAAAATTTAGATCGCACAAAAATATAATTTGCAGAATAACATATGACACGCGATAAGAAAAATCAAACATTCAATGAAATTAAGGGGGCAGTGGACTTTAAAATAAGCAAAAACAGACGAAAATGTGCGAATTTAATTTCATAGTTTTATCAGCAAAATATACATCTATATCCAAATATTATAAGGTATATTGTTAGATAAAATAAATATTTGAAGGGTTAAGAAGAAAAAAAGTACATCTTAATGAGTTATTTTCAAAATTATATTGCAATTATCTTTGAAATTTTCAAGATTTCTTAATTTCTGTAGAAATTAAATGAAATTGGTAATAAAGATTGCGGTCAAACATGAAAAGAAAATAGGGTATGCGTTTTATGTTTCGAGATTTTTTAGATAGTTAAAAGTCAAATTTGCTCATAAAATCATAAAATTCCTATGAAAATTCAGTAAGTGTGCACGAATATATTTTCAAAAAGTTTTTAATTAATTGTAATTACAAAATCACATGTAGTTTTGTTCCAAATAAATTTATATTGGGTAATAAGAAAAAAATAATAGAAAAAAATACAAAATTAAGTCTCTGGAATATTTTAAAATTTTTAAAAATTACACATTTTTTAAATTTTTTAACAGTAATATATTTCTTTTTAAAAACTTTTCATTTATCATATTTATATTTTAATACACATGAAAAAAAGATTTCATATTTCTTACAGAATAATTCCCAAAAGTCTCTAATAGAGTCCACTGTCTCCTTAAAACAAATCAAAGCTGAAAACAACAAATAAAAGCAATGGCAGTTTGATTATAAAGCTCTGTTTTTGATGATGAGAAGGATTATAATACTCTGAATTTAAACAAACATATGCACATTTAATATTAACTAAAAAAAATAGCATCTGATAGTTAATAATTAAACCATCATTAAATTATCGAGGGGGGATCCAAAAAAAGTTTACAAGCAGCAGTATTTGGTAGGTAGAAATTATGGATGGGTATATTATTACCCAGAGTAGAGACACATGGTGCCGGTTGTCTTAGACCAGTCGTTCGTGCATATACAGTAAAAGCTCCTTATTCGCGCTTCCTTCATTCGCGGTTTCACTATTCGCAGATGAAAAAAATTGCGACCCAATTCCTTATTCGCAGCTAAAAATTTCTTTATTCAACCTGCCAATGTTTTGGCCAGCTAACAAGAAAGCGTGGGTTACAAGTGCTATTTTTTGTGACTGGTTCCGGAATTGTTTTGTTTCTAAAATTGAAACTTACTAAAAAAAAAAAAAAAACAGAATTCAGACTTTAAAGCTTTTCTAGTTTTGGACAATGCACCAGGTCATCCTAGCAAACTTGAAACTATGCATCCAAATATAAAAGTGACATTTTTACCTCCCAACACGACGACTTTGCTTCAACCTATGGATCAAGAAATAATCCAGGCCTTTAAGCTCTATTACATTAGACTAACCTTCAAAATCATATTGGATAATATGGAATGTAATCCTGATATGAATGTTATAGAATTCTGGAAGAAATTTGACATAGCAAAATGCATCGTAAACATAAAAGAATCATTGGAAGAACTGAAGTCACACACAATGAAGTCATGCTGGAAAAAACTGGCCTGCTCCACACAATTATGTTTAAGAAAGTTTGGAATGAGGGATGTGGAGATTGCAATCTCATGCTCGTAAAGAGATCCCAGAAATATAGCTTGTTCGCTTCACTCCAACAATCAATTTAAGGAGAAGGATAACATTTCTGCTACCACAGCTGTGAGAACCAACAAATGCTTAAACAGGCATTAGTAATTTTGTCATTCTACTTGATAAATGATTCAAATAAGAAGAGGATGCTTATAAGATATCAAATTGCTAACCTATGGTATCCTAAATGCTTACCTATGGTATCCTAGAATTGGATGCTGACTCATATATCCTCCTCCAAGGTAACGTTTGAGACAGACGTCTGACTTAAATTAAGTCCATTGTCTCCCTCTAGGACTTTCAGGTGAAACGGTCAGGTCCACGACTTTTTTGTTGGAATGTTCCGCTTTAAACAATTTGGAGTGACCTTCGAAATATGAATGAAAATGTTTGTTTACAGATGAAAATGGTCTGAGTATATAACTTTTACCCGTGTCACAAATTTAAGACCAGGTGCCTCTCCAAATGCGATATAATAATTCTCTTCCAGTCATCCGCTCCAGAGTTTCAAAGAAATGGATTAAACACGGATGATCTTGTTTTTCAATTAGGTGAGCTTTGAAAGCTTCAGGGCAGGTTTCCCAAAATTCCTTCAAGATTTGTATCTGTTCCAAACGTTGGGATGCTTGAACTTCACTGGCAATAATTGAAATATATCTGGAAAATTTGTCTGCTGGAAGGTTTTCCCAGTAATAATTGGCGACTGCGATGAACTGATGGTGATGCGGCCATGTTAATAAAGCTAGCATAACACCACATGGATTCCTGATGGCTATTTCTTTTTGGCGATCTTGATCCAATAAGGATAAACAAAACCGCATGATTTTTGGTTTTATATTCTCTGCCAGTTTTATCACTTTTGCAATTTTTTTGGTATCCTGCATTGCTTTCAGTCTGAAAGAGAGGGCATGTACATCCGTATAGGAATTTTTATTTTCTAAATACGTGAACATGAATGTGTTTTTACGGAAGTATCTAACACCAGAACAGCGCACCTCTGATCGCTCCTGTAAAGACAATTGATCCCAAAGACGCTCAGATTCCTGTTCTAAGCAGTTGTTGAAAGCCAAAATAAAACGTTGACTTCTGTTTATCGTAGAATCCCCAATAATAGCTTTTGCTAATTTTTTTTCATTTAACGAGCCATCAGAATTCCAGCTGTTTGAATTTAAAACATGTGCTTCTCCAGCAATGCCAATTTGGTTGTTTGAAGTCCAAAATTCATGGATCTCCGAGAACATCTTGCTCGACAAGATGCTTAACTCTTTAATTAGACAGTTTGGCAATGGCAGCCTTTCTATTTGCAAATGAATGTCATAGTTCTTTTGATAAAATGCATTTCTTTCGAAATGTTGTTTGATGAGGTGTTCTCGAGTATATCTGATGTTATTTTCTATCTGATTTAACACATTCTTTATATAACACAAACTTTTCAATTCGTGCTCAATTTTTAAATTTATTTCCATTGCCAATATTCGTTCGAAGAAGCTGTAAAATAAATAAAAATAATTAGAGAGAAAGAATGTAATAAATTTATATACTTGTAAAAAACTTCATTCTCATGATCTCTATTAACAATGAGAAGGTAATTCTATAGATAGATATATATATAAATTGATAATAAATAAAAATCATTAGAGAGGAAGAATGTAATAGATTTATATACTTGTATAAAAATTCATACTCTTGAGCTTTATTAACAGTGAGAAGATAATTCTCTCTCTCTCTCTCTTTATATATATATATATATATATATATATATATATAATGTTTGAAAATTTCTTTTTATAAATATTAAAAGGATAAAATTTCGTTTAGTTTATAATTTATCATAATTAAAATTCCAATTAAACTATTTGAAGGAAACTCGAACCAATTTATATACAAAAAAATTTGGTAAAAGTAAGAAATTGGGAAAACAGATCTTTGCTATAAGTGTAACAAATAGAAGAAAATAATGTAAAAACTGTAACATGTACAAAAAAAGGATGAAATTAAAAAAAAATGGATGAAATTAAAAAAAATGAAACGAAATAAATATTCATAAAAGTGAGTGAATTAAATATTGCGAAATTAAATTATATACGAATAATAGAATGTGTTTATACAATAACTTAGCTGAAACCTTTCAAAAAGATCCTACCCACTACCCTTTTCCCAATTTTGATTTTTTTTGTGTCTCAAATCGATTCTATTACTTGGGAGATTTATATAGGTGGACTACGGGTAATTACAGCTGTATTGTATGTGCAAAATGAAACGGTGAAGGTAAAGTTTTTGATGTGCGTCACAAACGGTCCATTCATGTAAATTCTGTGTAATCGAAAACTGATTCCTCTTTATGTATTACCAGCGGGTGACCGAGCTCCGCTCGGAGAAAACAGGTATCGAAGCTAACTCGAAGATTTAAATTTTCAATTGTGATTTATCAAAACAATACATGCCATAAGAAAATTTGTGAAACCATTGGTGAAAAGATAACCGGTTAAAGTGCACCATTGTAAACTATTCTAAACAAAGTTAGAGTTTGGAAAGGGAACTATTCTATACAAAGGTAAATAAAGGTAAAGATTGAAGTGTGTTGAAGTTCAATATTTTTGACAAATTTATTTAGAAAAACCAAACATATATACATACATAAGAAACATATTATAAACCTATAACAGCATAAACATAAAACTTTATTAGTTCGCCATATTGGCTATAGATGGCAGCACGTTACCGCTTGAAAATTTAAGTAGCCATTATGGCGAACTAATAAAGTTTGAAAATATCCTATCTGTAACTCCGAACTGCTCGACCGTAGCGCTTCAAAACCGGCGCCAATCGATTCCTCGTGGCCAAAAACCCCAGACCCCCAAGTTTACCGGAGTTTATTAATTCTGGGGCAATTTTCGACTTGGCAACCATTCTTCGTATTATAGTATTAGATTATACTATAGAAGTGCATGTCTCTCCTCATATTGGTGTCAAAAGATTACAACAAGCCAGTGACAAGGCTTCGGCTTTAGAATCAGTAAACCGCGGGATTAAATCTGATACTGCTACATATCCGTTGCATGCAGGAGTTCAAATTTAAAATCAGATTCAAAGTTCGTTAAGCCTGCTTAAGAATTAAAAGTCGTCACGAGCGGATTGTAAAAATTGAGGCATTAGCTGAAGTGTTTTCCTCTTCATCTGATCACAGTTCAAAATTTCAATTCCAAAAATTGTGCTCATATAGTTTCAAAATGGGGCATTAATATCATCAAATTAAATATACCAGGGTTAAAACATTACCGCGTAAAATTTGTGATACTAAAATATGTTGATAGTCATGACAGGGTCATTTTGCTGACAAATCGACTCTCATTTGTCACTTTATCACTAAATTGATAAAATAGAAGTCTTAAATTTCAGATTGTCTTAGTCTAAAAATATATGGTTCAAATTTCTTAATTTAATATCAGTTGTTTGAGATAATTCTGCGAATATGCAATCGAGTTTCATTTTCTAGTGAAATCTTTGAAAGTACATTCACAACAAAATGTGAGCAAAAAATGGGAAATTAAGACATACAGAATTTAAAATTAGTAACGGTGCTGCTAAAAAATTAGTTAAAAATGGTCACTCTAGAAAATCCTTAGTGCTAGATGTTCCAATGCATTGCTTCTGTTGTTTCAAAGGTAATAATATAGTTTATGCATACAATACATGTGTTTAAACTTTCTAATGATAGGAGGTGTTTTATCGTTTTAAGAATACATCTTTGAACTTTCTAAAGATAGGTTTTTTTAACATTTTGAATATAGGTCTTCATAGAACCTTCATTAATATTTCCAAATTTATGAAATGGGATGATTTTATATAAGGTGATCCAAATTAAATTGGTAGTGTTTAAGTATTTACTGTTTAAAAACTGCTGGTTGGATAAAATTCAAATTTTGCACACATACCCACTAGAGTATGCAGTCTTTTATTTCAGAAAAAATTTGGTCGATAAAAAGGAAGTTGTGCTGTGGTGTTAGTAATTTGGAAAAAGTTGAAAGTATTTGAATACTTTTTAAAAAGAAAACTAATTTGCACATTTGTGCTACTTTCCCACATATCAAATGTTAGTTCTGAAATTGAAACAACATATTTAGAAGAATATTTGTGCACAACCTGATAGAGGTTTCAACCTGTACAGTAATTTGAACATCTATCTCTTGCTCAATTTAGATCACTCAATACTTAAAAAAAAATCTTTAAAAACGATAGATTTTTTTGGATCCTAAGAATAATTCAAGCTAAATTAGAGTATAAACGTATAACAGCAATAGAAACATCAAGATAATCTGAAGTAGTTATAATAATTGTAACTGATTAAGGCCTCTGAGTGAAGCAACTCTGATGGATTGATTGATAATGGTTTGACGTGAGAATCTATTAACATTTTATTCTATTTTTTAATCTAGTAAATATGTGCAAGAACTCATACATGAATATATCTACAATTATCTAAAAATTTTACAATTTAAGCTGGCTTTAATCGTATATATTTTTGTTATCTGACTATAAAAAAAATCCTTTCACCTTAAAATTAATAACTAAATATTTCAGTTTCCTTTCTGGAAAAGAAGAATAGAATTTGAAAAACGTTAATAGCTCAGAATTAGTATATATTTAAACTTCAATATGTTATGCTAAAGCATTTTATTCGAGAAGTAAATTCAATATCTTTTGTAGCTTGAAAATCTTTTAAAAATTTAATTTTCAAAGTTCCGATGCCAAATTATAAAAGCAATCCATTTTTTAATTTTGATTTGACTCTAATATGGAAAATAAAAGGTTATTGCTCTGTTTTTAATTATTATTTAATATAATCTTAGCGATATAGTGCTAAATACTTAAAGTTTGGACGACAAAAAACTATTAAAATGCTTAACTAAGGGAATATTCATATTGTAAGGAATTATACTACTGTCAAAAAACAATATTTCATTGAGGTATTTTTTAAGTAAAAAAAAGCTTATGTTTTTAAATGTTATCCAATTAATTTAAAATAAAATGAATAATTTTATTCTTTGGTATCAAAAAATAATAATACAAATTTTAAAAAAAAAGCAAATTTTTTGTTTTTCAATTTTTTAAATATTTAATTAACTTAATAATTTACTTTTAATGACTCACCTATTCACAATAGAAGAGTGTGAAACAAGAGGTTGTCCGATGAGGTTTAGGAAACAGGTTGCCTGATGAGGATTAGAAAACAGCAAAAGCGTACATTCCGCACCACCAAGGAGCTGGATCTATATAATAAATGTCGAAATTTTTTTAAAGATTTTGTTTATAAAATGCTGAATACAAATAAAAACAAACTTAGAGAATCAATTTTGCAGAAAAAGCATAATATATTATTGTTTAAACTCAGTGGCCAGTGGCGACTTTCTGACTAGGAATACTTAGTAGCTTTCTGTGATAGCTGGGCTATTGCAGGAACGATTTTTAAAAAGTTAATAGACTAATTTACACATAATTAAATCTATAAAAACTGATGAACTCTTAAGAGTTATAAGATATTAAGATAATATTAAAACTTTCTCAAGAATAAATGGGTAGGCTCTTAGCTGCTGGAATACTTTCGCTCAGTCGTTACAATATTTATAAGCATCAAGCATCTCCTAAAATACAGTGTGAGTACAAATGACAATGACGGACCCAATTGAAAATCCTATTTTCGAAGCTTAATTAATTTCCTAATTTTTAGCTTAATTTAGCCCATATTAACTTCATTTTAAAATGTTTTCTTATTTCCTGACATTATTCCACTTTTTGTATCTAATTAATTAAACAGCTTTGTGAACTTGCTGAATCGGCTAAAGTCCGACACTTTCCACACTCCGAGTGAAAGGACGACGCGCGCGCGCGCACACACACACACACACACACACACACACACACACACACACACACACACACACACACACACACACACACACACACACATACGGAGAGAATTAGAGATTTGAAGTTGAAAAACTGTGCTTCCTTCTTTAAACGTACACAAAATTTTTTAGAATTTCCACGTTTGAAAAATTATTTTTTTCTTAGTAACTATATTAACATTTTTTGTAACTGTATCAACATATGTGGGAAGCGTACAAGTACTTTTCTTGACGATTGATACTTGAGCGCGAGTCACGTGTAGTACGGGTTAGTGTAAGAACATGGTTTGTTTGGGGGTACAAAAATAACGGTTTATACAGAAAAACGAAGCCGAATGTTCTTGTCTACTACATAGATTCTGGAAAAATTTAGACAAATAAAAACAAGTTTTTGCATTAGTCGATGCGGAACCACAGAATGGGAAGGTTGATTAAAAAATCAATTTATATTTAGAATTAACTTCATAGAGGAAAATCCTTTGAACATTACCACACTGTAAAATATTATTAGTTTTATGATTACTCTTTTCATTTTTTTATAATGTAAAAATGTAACATAATTCAAAAAAATTAAAACTATATACTACTATTTCTATTTGATTTATATTATTTACGATACTATCATAAATTTATCCACTAAAAATGTATTTTTTGTTTATAAAAATCTTATAGCTGTTATTTATATATTTCTATTTAGATATTTGTTTATATAATACGAAAAGTTGGTAAAAAAATTAAATAATATTCGATCTATTGAGATTTAACTGAATAACTAAATTTACGCTCGAAATGCCCGCTCCCGGTGCAATTCCACTGCGAAATGTACCCGCACACAATGTGTTAAGAGATGAAGCTGAACTTAAAAGTTGGAAAAGTAATGATAATTAAAACAGACAAAGAATCTTTTTATTTATTTAAACAATAAATCCTGTTTCAAAAATCATTTTACGAATCAAATATTATTCCGGAGAGCATAGCAAAAAAATTTGTTTTATGATTCTGTTATTGGAAGCCGTCTTTTCAGCTTATATTTGTTGTTAAAATACAAAATTTATAATTAATTTAATGAAAAAAGTAATTTAATTCAACAACGAGTATCAATTAATTTTTCAATGAAAATAAATAAGCTGCTTTAGATAGCACAGATGGGAAGACATCCTCTATTAATTTCATCCTTATTGTGTGGTTCCCATTCTAGTGACGAGCCATTTTTAAAATATATCATTTGAATAGCTGGGAGTCTTAAATGTTTTTCTAACACAAAAATGAGAAAACAAATAGCTAACGACAAGTATATAAAGATGCAATTTTTGTTGATCAAGTTACATGCTTAGTTGAAAACAGACGAAATCAATGGTTAAAGATCACTTTTCAGCCCATAATTTCTAAGTAGTTGCAGTCCTAGAAGATTTTTCATGCAAAAGTTGATCGTCTTGATTAAGTAACAAAACGAATATTTTAAATTATATTCTATTTTCACAGTAATTGTCAAGATTCAAGTAATATTGGAGATAAATAATATTTTTAAAAATTGTAATATTGAACTGCCATTATTTACTAAAATTGACTATCATATTCTACATATAGTTCAAATTTAGTTAAAAGAATTATTCTGATAATTATATTTTAAAGCTTATGTTTGGTCAATATTTTTTCTTATTATGAAATACAGGGTGCTTCTGAAGGAATGCAGCCTTTAATATTTATAAATTCAGATATAGCGTGTTAAGACGAGTATTTTGATGTATAACATATGAGGTATCCCGAATAT
>JAPMOQ010012449.1:323701-335353 GCA_026543055.1 Argiope trifasciata
CCTGAAATTAATATTTTCTTTAAGATGATGGACGGAAAGTTCTAAAAGTACACCTTTTCCTAATAATATTCTTTAATTTTATAAATTAGTCAGTTTCAACTATCAGTTATGCTTCCAAAATATTAAAAATGTTTTTTTCGTTGATGTTGCCAAAACATTAAATATTTTTTAAAGAAAGCGAGAAAGGGAAAAAGTATTGATTTAATGATACAGACATTGCAAACGATTACATAAATATGCCAATAAGTCTGGATTTCAATGCATATCCTGTCTAAATTCAATCAGGTTTACCGTAAATAAAGAAGATTTATGGAGTTAATGATATAGATATTGCAAACGATTATAGAAACCTTTGCTTTGCATTTATTTTTTAAAGAAAATATCACATTTTATATTTCTTTTATTTTATCCAGTCACGTGTTAAAAGTTGTATTTCTTTAGATTTGATTTACGATGATAGTTTTTTTTTGAACTTCCGTCATTGATTTCTTTCATTTTTATCCAGTCACGTGATAAAAAAACGTTAAACTATTTCTTTAAAAATTCGTTAAAAATAGAAGCTTAAGTTATACATTAAAACACTGATACCCTTAGAAGGCTAATTTTTTAATCTTTAAATTGATGTAAAAATCATGTTTATGCGATCATATTTTCGGAAGTTATAGCGGAAAAACGTCGAAATTTCGCTTAAATTTTAATTAATTCAAATTCTAATTAAAAATTCGAAAAAAGAGCTCCGAGGTGCATATTCCGGACGTCCAAGGTATACATGTACCAAATTTGGTAGCTGTAGGTCCAACGGTCTGGCCTGTAGAGCGCCAACACACACATTGAGCTTTATTATAAGTATAGATGGGAAAAGATTGATAAAGGATTTATACTTCTGAATATTATAATCCTGTAAGCAGATCATTACTTTTAAAATCATTTATTCAACATTAAGAACTAATGAAAAAAAGGAAAAAAAAAGTTGCAGTTGTTTTATACTTTCGATAAAACGAAACTTTAAAAAAGTTAAATCTGTAAGAAATATGTTTCGAATACCAGAACAAAATTCTGTCTTTCCACCATAAAAAGAATAACTGCTCATTATTTTCATAAAAACCAAAGAAAAACCATGAAAAGGATCCACTTTAACGATTTCACAGTTGAGAATAAAAAAATAAACTTTAGACACACACAATGCAAAGATAAATACAGCTGTTTTTCTCTCTGTAGGAACTAATTTGTTTTATTTTACACACAATTAAATATTCTGCTGTTTATCTTCTTAGAGATAATAGTGTTGAATTTTCTTCTTCTTTTCACTGCATTGAATAACGGAGGATAATCATTTTATAATAAGGGCAATTGAATTTTTAATATAAATAAACTACTCTTATTTCATCGCTGTTGTGTAGTGGATCCTTAGCACAGATCATTAAATTTACTCTGTTGCAAAAGAATTTACACCTTGCCGTGATCACAATGATGTTTATCGCACTTGGTTTTAAATGAATTTTTAACTGATTAGATTTTTATTTTAGCAATAGAGAAACAACAGCTTTAAAGGGAAAAAAGGGAGAAAGTCAAATATATTTTAAGCAAGAAAATGGTGTTGATAGAATAGTTACCAAATGATGAAAAGCTGTCTTTTTTGCTTTTAATGCTTCAATTAAAGAAAAAAAAAATGAATAAAATCGTTTAACTATTTGACCGGGATATCGGTCACTATGATCGTTAAAGTATATGCTAAGAAACCGGACATTCAAAATATGTTTTTGTTAGAGGAAAGGAAAAAAAACCCAATTTTAAACAAATAAAAAAAATCTAGACTGTCTTTTATATTTTAGATGTATTTCGGTGCATACATTCAATTTATTTTTGTTACTGTTCTATTTTAAAAATTTTAAAAAAGACATAATTATCTAAAGGAAGGAAAATGGAAATTTTAAAATGATAGGTAATGCAAGGATGCCCATTTCTTGTTATCAGTTATATCGCTTACGAAATTATATTAATAATGAATACAATTTCATGTGTTAAAGTATAATCTTAGAATACTTTTCATCGTTCAATTTAAGAATAAGCATTTAGGTTTCATTGTTTAGCTGCTGAATTTGACCAATAGAAAAAAATGATATTATTGATATCGAATTAAAGAATAATTGAAGAAAAATTACTAAAAATTCTAGTTAAACTACTTTGCAAAATATTTTTTTACAACTAAACCAACACGATTTAATAATATTCATAATAAAATTGGCACTAATGAATATTAATAAAGTGCTAGTTATTTCGGGAAGCCTAGTCACTGCACGTTGACCCTAAGACGACGATCTTATTCAAAGTAGAAATTAATGATGTTCCGAAAATCACTTTGTTAGATAAAATAGGATCTTTATTTAGAAAAAAGTTGCGAAAGTTTTCTGAAATGTTAATTATTTCAATCCAGAAAATGTTTAGCAAATTTTTTGAGAAATTCGTAAAAAATTTTAAAAACTAATTTTAATTACAATTATAAATAAAAAACTGAAAAATTAATAATAACTACAATTATAACAAAATAAAAAACTGAAAATTAATTATAATTACAATTATAAAGCTATTTAAATAAAAAAGTGAAAATTAATTATAATTACAATTATAAAGCTATTTATTGAAACAACTTTTAAAATACATTTTTAAAAAATTTTTTATTTTAATTAATATTTTTGTTTAGTTTTTAGTGTATAATTCTTTATTATAAACATCATAAAATTTTCAATGAAATTTATTAAATGTACTACAAGGTGGTGCGAAATGTATCTTTTTACAAAATTTAAATAGTATTTCATAATTGATCATTAAGATATGAAATAATAATAACAATAATGTTTTACAGTTAAAAGTATACAAAAGTGTATTAAATCTAATTACTAGTAATCCGAAAATGAAGCAAAAATCGATTGCAAAATTTCATTTTTAAAGGAATAAGACAATCTAAATAAAGTTTAGTTTATTTACATTAACGTCCCATTTTAAAGCAACACGGGGGATATTTTGGGACGGACCTCATAATTTTGAACCATGATCAGATGACGAGGACAACACCTGAATTGCCCCCCCCCACTCCACACCACGCCACACCAGCGGGAGGACGTTTGGCCTGACAGATTTAACGTGCAAGAGACCCCCTCACACGGCGGTTCTTCGGTGGAATCGAGTCTTTAACCTGAAACTCTCCGGTTCAGAAGCCGAGACCTTACCACCTGGCCACCGCTGCCCACATTTAAATAAAAGTATTTTATTGAAAGCAGAATGGTGCAGAGTGTTTACGGTGAATCCATTAAAAAAATTCTAAAAATTAATATTTTTACTGAACGTTTAATCATTTCATGGTTGATTCATCATTGAAAAATAAAAAAATTCTTAATGTAAATCATATTTAAGAAAAATGGCTTGATTAATTTTTTATTTCTTACCTTAAGACACTTTCAATTATTATGTTTGTACATTGAAGAATTTTTTTCTTCCAAATCACATAAAAATTATTTAAAAATATAGCTGGGTTCATTGGAAGTTAACTTTTTTTTAAAAAAGAAAATTGAACAGTGTGGGAACATTGATTCAAATTCGAATCAAGAGTCAAAAATTGGGACTGTTCAGAGTAGGTCTCATAATTTTATTTAAGATTACGATTAAAAATAAGTTTTGCGCTACACTGTAGAATACTTATAATTCTTAACAACAACAACAAAACAAACAAACAAAAAAAAACAAAACAAAAAAAAAAAACAGAAGCTTCTGCACAAAGAAATAAGATATTGCGAAGCTTACCTGGTGTTTTAATGACAGGTATGAAACATTCATATTGTATTTTCGAGCGTCATCTGCAGTTTTATTTCATTAGTTACACTGATGAAATGTACAAAATTATTCGGCTTTTTTAAAATTTTATTTTATTTTTCTGACATATTATTGACATAATGTTAATAATCAAATTCCCAAATGCAATTATTGACTTTGAATGACCAACTTTGAAACTGTCAACTTCACAAGTCTTAATAATGTATATTTTTACAGTTTTATAAATCTATGATTAAAAACAAGCCACGGCATAAAGTGGCATTTATATTTCATGGTATATTGTGAAAAATTCAAGAGACTATAATAGATATAGCTTTGAGGCGTCTTTGATCTACTTTGACTTTTCTGTATTGAATAATAGGTTCTATTTTGGATATTACCAAGGTCATAGTGCTAGGAGTGGTACATTGAGACATTGCCTTATTTATTCGTGTGGCGAATCCATTTTGATAAGAAAACTTCGGTAAAACCAACAGCTCCTCGAAAAGCACATGCCTCTTAAAGAAATGTGAGAGATTTGGAAACCTTATCTTTTATTACAAAAACATGACCTCGTCCTTCCATCATTCGGCTTTTAAAATGCATCTCCTTCAAAAGTAGGTTTTTATCTAAATGGGTAGCGCAAGAATAATGGCTAATGTCAAATTTTAAGGTTTTCCAACATTTAAAGGCATTTCTAACGGCAATTATTTGTTACAAAAGTTTTTTTTTCATTGTTAATCGACATCATTCTAATTGTGTTATGCGACTTTTTAAGGTATGCCATTAAAAAAACTATTTGGGTTTTTGATATTTATTTGATATCTCGTGCAGTATCAGAAAACGACAAAATATATCTTCCGGTGATCTAGGTCGATGTCAATTTTTGTAACATGAGTCAAGGCGAATGCCATTTTAGCCAGGATAATTAAAGTGGTACTTAGATTTATTTTTTCAATAGCATTTCTCTTATATGAAAGTTCTGGAATCTGCAATTGAAACATGTTTTCTAACCTCATTTAAAAATATATTTCTCCTTCTTTTAACGATTTAATTATACACGTGGAGCTAATAGAAAACAGTATAGGAATGATGCGAATACATGTATTTGGACATGCATGGCATGATGATACTTCTATTAATGATCACGTTTTCTTTAAGGAATTTTTTAAGACGGTGTAAAGTAATTTGTAAAAATGTGTTATGCTTCTTGTGAGTACTAATAGATGTTTTTATTCCCCACGCATACTTTTTATTCTCTATTTAATAGTGTGAATAGACACTAAACCTAATTAATCCGAATCTTTGACGCTTTAAGATAGTTAAACGGGGTTTTGTTAGACAAAAATTTGTAGACAAGAGGAGAATTTCCTCCCTTATAGTTTTTTTACAGGTATGGACTTTTAACTGTTACTATAATTAGGCGAATCATTTTTTTTTTATCATCTATGCTTTTAAAGTACCGATGAACAATATTTTTCACTGAAATTTATCAAGGTTTGATCATGGGAAATTTTAAGTCTCATTTCAAAGTTAATAGATTTTAATTTTAAGTGGGCAATTCTTGTATGTATGTATATATATATGTGCGTGCATGTGTGTGTGAAGTGTTATTTTAAAATCTAATTTAAACTTAATTAATTTCCTCATTTTTAGCTTAATTCAGCACATATTAGCTCCATTCTAAAATTTTCTCTTATTTCCTGATCCCATTCCACTTTTCTATTTAATTAGTTCCATTGAAGGTTTGTAAAACTGCTTAGATCGGCGATGCCCACACTGCGAGAGAAGGGATAAAAAAGTGTCAGCCAAGCGAATTCTTTTTAAAAGAACTCTATACTTCCCTTACCTATTTCGACACTTGTAAAAATATCCCTATCAGAATCTCGCAGTATATAAAACACTGGGGAAAATAATTTCTTCCTCCCCTGCTTTTTAGCATTTCCTCATTTCTCTCTTTATGCCGTTCTGTGTTGAAGTGCTCATCGTTTGTGCTTATACATAAATCATGTCTGCTGGGATGGAATGAACTGAAATTCAAAATTTAAAGGGCCTTCACTGTCTTCGGCCACAGCTCTGCTTCAACAATTATGAGTTTACCTTTAATAAAAAAAAAATACTTGCTCTATCTAGCCCTTTTTCGGCTCTCTTCTGCTTTTACACCATTCTGTGGGCAGACATGTTTTGTACGCGCTTCTTTGTACATGCATCATGCCTTTCGGGATGGAATAAAACGAAGTTTAAAGATTCAAAGTGTCTTCTCAGTCTTTGGCCACGATTTTGCTTTTAAAAATCATATTTACATATATTTAGTCGGCAGGATAGTTATTTGTGTCCAAAATTATCAAATGAATTTAAATTGATTCTCCTAGAGGAGGGTTGATTCGACGTTGTTGAACCGCTCCATGCTGACTCGCCATTGCACTGAAGATGGCTTTGAGCTGGCTCGGCTGCTTGCTTTTTGTCCAGACCACATTGTTTTCAGTGAAGTAGCTTGCTGCCTTCGGATCCGGCCACGACGTTGAAGTTCCACGCCAGCTGATGCAATTTCCTCTGCTTTCCGTTCCTGACCGCATCGCCGATAGTATGCTATGCCTTCCGTAACCTCAGGCATTCTTGCTCTGCTGCTCAATACTCATGTGTGTGTGTGTGCTCATCATCACTTTAAAAATGTTCCAGCTTCTTACCTGTGCCGTAATTCATCCAGATTCGACGTTAGTTTTGTGTTGTTACATTATCATTACAATATAATTACTTTCGGTCATCTGCCTTTGCTCTTCAGTCCAGTACTCAAATTTGTCTTTTGTGATCCCTCAAAAAGTGATAAATGTAAAAAAAAAAAAAAAAAGTCTCCACCAGAAATTTCTGGCTGAACGGGTGAAAGTCAAGATTTATATTTTGTACTTTTTATTTTGAATTTCATATTTCAGTTACAATACAACTGCTAATAATCTTTTTATATTATTATTTAAAATGTTAGTAATTTTTAAATGTTCTTGCTAATATTAATTTCTTTAAATAATTAAATTTCATAATAAAATAAATAATTAGTAATAAATAAATAATTAAACACAATATTATTTACTTAACAATTAAATATAATTTTTTATACTAAATCAGTTGAACAGATAATTTTTTAAAAACTAATTAACTAATTAAAACTAACTAATAATTAATCATTTTTGATTATTATTGAATCAATTGCCAATAGCTAAATTTTATAATTCTAACACAATAGAAAATAAAATAAAATGTAAAATACTTTTTTAATCAATAAAAATCACCATAAAATATTTTAAAAAATAAATTGAAATTTAAAGGTATTATAGTTTAAAATCTCAACTTTACCTATAAACAGAAGTTGAAGTTTACTCGCTTGCGCTGAATGGAATAACAAGGCTTTGTCAACTATCTTTGAATCTAGAAACAGAATAGCTATTAGAGTATCTAAAACATCATCCAGAAATGAAATTGGTATAATTGAAAAGCTAAAATTTTGAATATTGCCTTTTTACTGATACCAATATATACAATGGTATAATTTTAATGTGATATAAAAATATTTCTTGAGGGATAATTTATTGAGAAGTTTCTCTAAAAGTACGGCAAAAATTTGATTAATTTATATTTAATCTATTTTAATTATTTAGATTCCTTTAGATTAACTAATTAATCTAAAGGAATTTACAGGATTTAAATTCCTTTCCTGTTTCGAAAAGTTTACAGCATTCTTTCTTTAAATAATAAATAAGCGAAATATGACTTAATTCGGCCGTGTGTTTTAGAAGATGTGGAACATGCGTACACACTGTCATAACGACAGTCCTTCATATTAATTGCTTAAATGCGTTAAATTATATAATTAATTAGATGTATTAAAAAATTTGTTCATTTGTATGTCTTGTGTTTTCCTTTTTTTAACGAGATTTCAAAATCATCTTCTAACACATTGATAAGATAATTTTTTCTTGATACTAGTGATACTTTTTCATTAATCATATTAACGGCTATTTCCTGTATAAGAACTGCAGAAAAATTTAATTCATTGCATAATATTTTCCCCCCTTCAACCCTTTTTCAATGAAAAAAAGTTATCCCAATAGTTATATTTTTATAGTATTTTTTCAATACTAATATTTTTACGAGTTTCTTCCCCTTTTCATTTCTACATTCTTCGTGATTCCTTTATAGCCTACACACCATACTTTATCCCACTTAAATTCTACTCTCAAAGACTCCAATCTCAAAATTTGAAAGCATTTTTTAATTTATTAGTGATTTTGAGTACTTAAGTGGTTTAGAGACCTGAGCAGGAAGAAGTATTTAGAAACCGTTTTTAAAAAATACATGCTTTAGTGAAGTTAGTTGGTTCTCGCCACCTTGGAGGGTACACGAAAAGGTGGGGGGACTGGCTCCTCCCATCGATGACGGAACGTACTTCCTTAGGGAAGGGTTGTACCGTTGCCGGTGACGGCCCTTAGGACTTCAACAACAGTTCCCACCAGTGTTGCTGCAACAGCGGTCTGGTCATTCAGTTTTTTTATTCGTGTGTCTTCGAGGCGGGTCGAAGAGTCAGTGGTATGACTATGTTCTGAAGTATTTCTTACTATGGCTGGACAAGTTGCTAGAAGTTTTCCTCAAATCGAAACACAAATATGGGCCTCTGATTTCAGGAAAATCAACAAGGAAGGCAACTTACCTCATTTATAGCAACTAAAGTCATACTTCAACTTCAAGTGATTCCCACGAACTCCAAGACCGATTTGAGCAATGAAATTTATCACACTTACTTTTTATCATGAATCCACTATTAGAGACAGCAATAATTAAACGTAAATCATTAAATAACAACATATTTTTAACAATAATGTTCGTCAAGTAAGTCAGATTTATATTTTAATTTTGAAGTTCATGTGATGAATTGTGAAGAGTTTTATTCTTTCTTAAATGAAACATACAAAATGAAAGTGTCGTAATCGATGGGGGAAAGAAATCTAATTTGAGATTTTAATCAATTATCAGACTATTTACAGACCCCTACATCCGAAAAACACATTTTTGAAATTTTATCTGTCTGTCTGTCAACAGGATAGTTAAAAATGATTTGAACTAAATGGATGAAATATAGTACAGAATCTTTACACCAAATTTGCCGATCACTATCAAATTTTAAAAGAAATGCTTTCAAAGAAAATCTGTCAATTTGTCTGTCTTAGAATATCTGAAAAAAATAATTACTAAATGTAAACAGCCAAATGTATGAAATTCGGTGGCAGATTTCGCATCTAATGTGTAGTCGTGTCAAATTTTAAACCAAATTTATCGGACTGATTCCCTTTGGCTCCCATGGTCTATTTTTACATGCTAGTGATAACTTAAATGTACAGCGACTTAGATAAATAATCTCTCTATCTATATCTATATCTTCTATATCAATACTCTATACTTATAATAAAGCTCAATGTGTGTGTGTGTGTGTGTGTGTGCGTGTGTGTGTGTGTGTGTTGGCGCTCTACAGGCCAGACCGTTCGACCTACAGCTACCAAATTTGGTACATGTATACCTTGGAGGTCGGGAATGTACACCTCGGAGCCCTTTTTTTGAATTTTTAATTAGAATTTGAATTAATTAAAATTTAAGCGAAATTTTGACGTTTTTTCGCTATAACTTCCGAAAATATTATTGCACAAACATGATTTTTATATCAATTTAAAGATAAAAAAATTAACTTTCTAACGGTATCAGTTTTTTAAATTTATAACGCAAGCTTCTATTTTTAACGAATTTTTAAAGAAATATTTTAACTATGTTTTTATCACGTGACTGGATAAAATAAAAGAATGCCGGAAGTTCAAATTAAAAAGCAACAACTATCATCGCAAATCAAATCTAAAGAAATACAACTTTCAGTACGTGACTGGATAAAATAACATAAATATAAAATGTGATATCTTCTAAAAAAATAAATGCAAGGCAAAGGATTCTAAGAAATCGTTTGCAATATTTATATCATTAATTACATAAATTATCTTTATTTACAGTAAACCTGATTGAATTTAGACAGGATATGCATTGAAATCCCAACTTAATGGCATATTTATGTAATCGTTTGCATTATCTGTATCATTAATTCAATAATTTTTTACCTGTTTCCCTTTCTTTAAAAAACATTTTAACATTTTGGCAATATCACCGAAAAAAACATTTTTAATATTTTGGAAGCATAATTGATAAATTATTAGAGCATTAAACTCAAAAAGTTTTTCCGAATAAAGTTACCGACTCTTTAACTACTAATTACTGAATCTTTTAACTTTAACTATTTCTTAAATTTTGGCTAATGAATATGGGATTTAATTGGAAATTTTAGAACGCATTACTCATGACGAACCAGCTGGTCGCCAAAGGCGGCTAGTATATAATAATATGTGATACTGAAATCGTAGTTTCGTGTTAAATTTTCCTTTCTGTCAGTGGAATGAAAATTCATAAAAAATGTATATCCAGGTCTCTTTACTGCATTACGAAGTACAAAATTCTCATGAGCGAAATTGAAAATAAAAATTTTAACTTTCGTGGCTTTCTGGCCTTCCCCAATGTCTAGAGTTTTATGGGGAGAAAGGGATAGATAACACTTTTATGAAAGAAAGATTCGGAGTTCACACCATTTTTTTAAAAAATAAAAGCACAAATGCAGATGAAAATTAAATTTATTTGTCAGGAATGGAAACCATTGCAATCCAAATCCCTCCCCCCATTCTATCCTTCTCCCGTTTCTAAACTTTCTATTTCTCATAGTTTCCGGTTGGTGCAGCTTAAATGAAGCTCAAGGTCAGGTATTCAACGAAGTTGGCCTCGAAGTTAAAAAGACGGAAACAATTTTAGGTAGATTTATCTCAATATAAATCAAAAATCTACATTAACATTTAATATGAAATAAAGATAAATAAATGCATTCTTATATTGTATTCATCGAAGAGTCTTATTTGAAGTAAAATAGTTGTCCTAAAAGAAATTTCTTGTGAAAAAAAATAAAAATAAAACTATTATCTAGTAACCAACTCTCGAATCTTAGAGGTATCCTAGTGAAAGCGGAAAAATATATTGATTTTTTCATTTTGATATTTTATTTTTAAAAACTGAAAAAATAATTTTTTTAATGATGTTTATACTTTTACTTTTCAGGCTCAAATATTAATTATCGAACAGAAATTAACTTTGCTTCTGATTAATCCGCTATGGCGACCATTTATATTACAAAAAATATTGGTTCTGTTTAATTTCAATTAAATTATTCATTTTAAACAATTCATTTTGTTTATGATACTTTCAAAAAAGTAGTTTTAAGCACCAAATTGTTTAAATAGACATTAAAGCCTAGCTATTCTAATAGCTTAATATTGATTTAATTTAATAAATAAATTAGCCTTCTGCATACAAGACTTGAAAGCGTTTCATCTTTCCAAAACTTTTAAATGCTTTTTAAAAAGTATCTGTTCATTTACCATCTGTAACTTCACTTTTTTATTCCTACAAATATTAAGCACAGTTTTCTTTCTATTCTTTTAACAATCTAATACTATAATACGAGGAATGGTTGCCAAGTCGAAAATTGCCCCAGAATTAATAAACTCCGGTAAACTTGGGGGTCTGGGGTTTTTGGCCACGAGGAATCGATTGGCGCCGGTTTTGAAGCGCTACGGTCAAGCAGTTCGGAGTTACAGATAGGATATCTTCAAACTTTATTAGTTCGCCATAATGGCTACTTAAATTTTCAAGCGGTAACGTGCTGCCATCTATAGCCAATATGGCGAACTAATAAAGTTTTATGTTTATGCTATTATA
>JAPMOQ010012449.1:335453-345554 GCA_026543055.1 Argiope trifasciata
CAGTTCGGAGTTACAGATAGGATATTTTCAAACTTTATTAGTTCGCCATAATGGCTACTTAAATTTTCAAGCGGTAACGTGCTGCCATCTATAGCCAATATGGCGAACTAATAAAGTTTTATGTTTATGCTGTTATAGGTTTATAATATGTTTCTTATGTATGTATATATGTTTGGTTTTTCTAAATAAATTTGTCAAAAATATTGAACTTCAACACACTTCAATCTTTACCTTTACTTTACCTTTGTATAGAATAGTTCCTTTTCCAAACTCTAACTTTGTTTAGAATAGTTTACAATGGTGCACTTTAACCGGTTATCTTTTCACCAATGGTTTCACAAATTTTCTCATGGCATGTAATGTTTTGATAAATCACAATTGAAAATTTAAATCTTCGAGTTAGCTTTGATACATGTTTTCTCCGAGCTGAGTTCGGTCACCCGCTGGTGGAAAATAACATGATTAAATATTGCATGAAACAATGAAAACCGCTTGAGTTTCATTGTCACAATAAAATATATATTGCTGAAAAAATTATTAAAAAAATAGCAAAGATTTAAAAAAGAATACATGGCAATTAAATTAGAATTACTAAAAAAGTAATTTTTTAAATTTTAAAACAGTATAAAAATACTTTTTTTTAATAATATTTTCCGAGGTTATGACGGTTATTTGGTAGTTGTACTACCGAATGGCATCTCTATTTAGGGCGATTTAGATGAAGGACTTTAGATAAACTAGAGGTTACCAGAAATTACGAGGTAGAAGGGAATACTCAAGTGTATTTTCTGATAGAATCCCGCAGTTGCATAACATTAGATTTAATAAGGCGAATTAAAGTGGTTAATAAGATTAATTAGCATTAGATTTAATTGGGCTAAGGTAGTGTATTTTCTTATCAAGATAATACGGTTATTGTTATTGATTTCCAGTGAATATACACATTACCTATATGATAACATAATAGTAGAAAATATATTATAACAATATCTAACACAAAAATAAATTTATTGATAAATTTTCTTTTCTGTTAAAGCTTATGAACCTACTTTACTAAAAGAAAAATTGTTGATTAAGTTTGTAAAAAATGAACACTAGAGTTTTTTTTAACATCTGTTGCCCCCCCCCCCCCAATATTTTGTTGCAGTCATGGAAAAATAGTATCATTGGGTGAGATACTCAATTAATTAGCAACCAAGGCAAAAGTCCAGAAAAAGCTTCATACACTATTGAAATTAAATAATTTAAAACCTTGCACAAGTATTAAATACCGTATTGATTCATACAAGTACTAATTCATAAATTCAATTAAAAACTTAACACAAAGTGTCGGAATTTGCGAAATTTCCTCGAAATTTGAAAATTGTGATGTTTTTTTGTATGGTTCATATAGTCACGGTCATTCTTTCTTACATTCGAAAAATTCTACTTGATTGCACAATAGCCCTTGATGTATAAAGATAGAATTCATATAACAAGAATAGAAAGTTTAGAAAATTTTTCTCGTAAAATTAACGCTTTTAAAACCCCGGGATTTTATAGATTTTATGAATAAAAATGGTTTATCTAACAAAAATACGATTGCTAATATAAGATAAGCAAATTTTTATCTTATTTTTAAGATAAAAATTATTTTCAAATTTAAAACCCGTCTTAATAAAATATATTCTTAAACTGGAAGTTATTTGATTCTTTTAAAATTATAGTAATTTCCTCTCAGAAAAAATCCAGAAAAAATCAAATAAATTCAATCAATATTTGAAATTCATGAGATTATAAATTACTTAGAACCCTACAAGCAATGGGAAATAAAATTGGAAGCACCATTATTTTTTTAGAATTACATTTTAATACAGAAAAATAAATTTAATGTTTGCAGGGATAATTTTTGTAATCAAAATTTTGTTAACTTAGCAAATGTTTATTTATTTTATAAATAAGAAAAGAAATTGTAAATTTCAAACATGAAAAAAAATAAGGGAAAAAATTAAATGTGTGTTTTAAAAACAAATCTTAAAAAAAAAAAAGAATAAGGATAGAAAAAAAAATAATAAGGATATTATGCCTTATTTTTTTTAATTTTTTTACACCTTCTTCTTTAAAGACTTTTAAACAGAATAAAACTCTTTTCACGTCAGTCTTATGAATTTGCAGTTTCCCCATCGAGATTTCCAAAGGGATATCCTTTCGGCCTTCTGATCAGAAACTAATAATGCATTCGAACTAAACTGAAACACGAATAGTCGCCTCGCGACAATTGCTAGAGCAATCTGTTCATCCGTCCTGTTCCCATTGCGTCATTGCAAAATGTCAACAAAGAGATAGAGATCCGATACTGTGTGGCCTTGGTTTAGTCTTCACGGTCAATAGCAAGGTAGCCGTAGCTCAGGGTTACCTCGTATTAAAAAAAGTGTCCCCGCTTGTGTGATGCCTCTCGCCAAATATACTTTTCATTTCTCCTCGAATCAGGGTTACCAGATGTCAAGTTAGTCACATTAGGTGTCTCTTATTCAAAAGAGGAAATTCTATATTTCTGATTTACTTGCTTCTAGTTTGCTTTTGTTTCTATGAATATTGCTGCAGTAACTGAAAAAATGGAAATTGCGGTTTGCAACTGCTGATTTTATAGTCAGAAATTTACTAATAGCTAAGAATATCGTGATATCTATTCAGGAAAGAGTCTTAAAAATTAAGTTAGAAGCAATATGGATTGCAACGTTTTATTTAAATCCAATTGTCTGAAATTCTTATCGGTAATTGCCAAAATCTAATTGTCTGAAATTCTTATCGGTAATTGCCATGTGTTGTTAATAAAAATTTGCTCATTTTCTCCTGATCTAAAGTTCTCGGAAATTTTTATAGGTTAATTTGGAATTAAGAGTCAAATGAAGGCAATATTTAACTGCCTAACTGTTTTGTCCGAGTGTCATCCGTGCATCGATTTATCAAATTTTAATATTTGTTAGCAAAAAGAAAAAGAAAAAAAAAACTCATTCATAATGATGACAATTCAATATTAAAATTTTTTCGAATACATTAATAAGTCAAGTATTCAATAGATTTCCATTTGAGTCAAAATAAGAAAATATTCCCAAAATAGAAGGTGTCATCTTATTAGGTAGTAAAGAAATTAAAACAGTAAGGAGTTATTACATTGGAAAAAAACATATGCCCTGATGACAGTTTTAATAATCAAATGTTTAACATTATGCTATGATAAGATGCGTGTGAGATGAATGATTGCTAAGAAGACCAAAATATCGCATGTTTATTATAATAAATATAAATCGTTTAAAATTCAGAAGAAAACTTCTGAAAAATGACTTGGGTTTTTTTTTCCAACAATTATCTTTTCTCTTCAATTCCTAATTAATAGCTTAATATTATGCAGGGTGTTTGGGTTATATTCAGAAGAGGGTCTAGATCTCTTTTTTTTCCATAAAAAAGATAACGAAAATCTTGGCTCTATTTTCTTTTTAAAAACAACTGTCTAGTCGTTTAATAATTATTTTAAAAATCAAAATTAAAGTTAGAAACGTTATTGCTCAACAGAACACAAATAACATCCAAATTAATCTAGACTCTCTACATATCTATCTAAAATTCTAACCATCAACAAATTTCTATCTAGAAAATAAAGAGATAAAAGTAAGCCTTTAAAAAGAGCTTATTAAATCTATCTAGAAAATAAATTTATTTGAAGTAAAGAAAAAAAATTAACCGAAATAACCTGGCAAGACAATGAAAATAAACTGCATTTTATTACAAAAATGAAAATTTTATATCATAGTAATCACAATATTTTTTTTATCTAATCTTTCCATTAAAATCTTCTATTCTATGGTAAACATCTTGACTTCTTTTAGGATAATTACACTCTTAAAGAAACTTATTAAAATTCATGTAATTAGAAATAACGCAGCCAAAAATGTAAAAATAAAACATTTGAGAATTTTTATAATTGAAAATTAAAAACTATTAGAGCCCTGATACATAATGCCACAATATTGTTCTATACTATACGATATTATATTGTATTATTCAGTTTGACAATATTTTACATCACTGCTAATACTGTTTAATATCACACAATATCGTACATTATATGTATGTATGTGTTCTATTAGGGGGGGATTACTAAGTAGAAGTGAAAAAATTCTTTAGTAATGATGTATTAGCTGACGCTTAATACCATTGGAAAGAGCACCTTTTAATTTTCAAGCTACCCAATTCGTTACCTCCACCTCTACTATTAATCGACATCAAAAGATATTTCTTTATATCATGTAACAAAAAAATCGATTTCTGGGTTTCTGAAGAACTACTCTTTACTCACATGATGTGGTATATTATTTTCAGTTATGAGAAGTTGAATTCAGGTCTCTTTGTATTTTTATCAATAATAAATGTTTTTAAATATTTATTATATTAATATAATAAATGTTAATACCGAGCCGACACCCCAAACCAATACTTTCCGAAATGGAATTTGTTGAAAGAAATATATCCCATCATATAATAAAGAATAACGGATAACTGTGAGCTTCAAATCATATTTTAAAAAAGTAATGAAAATCTATACGAAATAAAAAATATAATTCAATTTTATAGTAATGATTAAACAAAGAAAGAACGTATACTATAAGCTTTAAATATATTTTTAAAAGAAGTAATGAGAATCTATACGAAACGAAAAAAGAAAAATCCAATCTTATAATAATGAACAAACAAAGAAAGAACAGATAACAGTAAGCTTAAGAACATATTTTAAAAATAAATGAAAATCTATACAAAATGAAAAACTAAACGAAAATCATTTTTTGAATAGAAATTAATCAATTTAACAAATTAATATGTAACAATAATAATAATTTCAAAAGAGAAATATCATATCCAATATTCCTGGATTAATAAAAAAATTAAATTTTACTCACAGTATAATTAATGACGAGATTTCTCCATCAAAATGGCAATACGTTTGTCACTTGATGCGACTATCCTTCGATAGTCAGTGCCTCCTTTTTACGATGGGGTTCAATTTCTATTCAAACTTATCTTCCTTTATCCTTCCTCAAACTCCTTTCTTCCCATATACTTCCTCAAATTATTTACTCTTAGAACATTAAAAACTTAGACATCAGAATACAGAGAGCATGACACCTTGTCTTCTAAATCTTCTCTGCCTCATTCCAGGGGATCGCAAGATCCCTGAGGGTCGCTAGGCAACGAAATGACGTAGGTAAGATAAGAAGCCAGGCATCAGCATAGCTCTATATATAGCACCAAGTTTTGATATACGAATAGTTATAGTTATTTTAAATTAAATGTTGCTTTCGAGTATTGAAAATAGTTTAAAAACCCCTTTTAGGAGTCATTTTAGGCTATTTATGAGGAACATTAAAAAAAGCGTATAAGTAAACAGGGGCAATTTTAACAAATTTTAAAATTTTAAAAACTAACTAGGTGAGGAAAATTAAACACGATTTAAAATAATTTTGAATACCAACAAGATACTATGCATATAAGCTAGTTTTTGTTTTTTAAGCTAGCTGTACTGAATATTTACACTATTCATCATGTTAAAACAATTACTGTTGCACCATTTCTCAAAATTACGTATAATTTCGATTTTTCAACATTTTTATGTGAAGTTATAATTACTTAAAAATAAATGTTGCTCTTGAATATAGAATTAAGGTTCCAAAACCACTTTTCAGTATAATTTTAGGTTATTGATGAGTGACTTAAAAAAAAAGAGTGTACGTAAACAAAAGTAATTTTGATCAATCAATTTATTAATTTACTTTTGATTTATCAATTTTAAATAAAAGAAAAATATTTAAAAACGTAAACAAACGAAATTTAGACCAATAGTATCCAAATATAAAGTATAATTTACAAAATGCTCCTTAAAATCTTTACAAATGTCCTACTATTTTCAAGCAGTGGAATTATTTTTTTTGTTTGCTTCGTACTATAGTTTGATATAGTTTTGGAACCTTTTTTATCGAATGATTGAAGCTGAAATTTGATACAGCAAATTTAATACATACATTTACATAGAAAATTCCATTTACCTCTGTAGTTGTGCTATTATGCTATCGCTTTTACATGCATCCAAACGCATAGACCAATAAACGGTACACCTGTGTACAGATATGTACTGTATTTTATCTACTCAGTTCGAGTTTTGTAGTTACTTTATTCATTTGGTCACTGATGGATTTCATCTGAATGGACTTTTGGATGGATTCATTTGAATGGATTGGGAATTTGATAGAAATCTACAGATTCGGATGAGACATGGCCCATACCAAATTCAATCCGCGAAGCTCAAAACGTTTTTTAATTATCTTTTTCACAGACGGACAGACTTAATAACAGAAATGTATTTGCGGGATAACAGAAACGTAGAAATCCATTGAAATCTCGAATTTTGACGATTGTTCTTGATGTATACTAAATTGCAAAAGCTCGATTGATTTTGTTATTTTCGATAAACATCTATGATGAATTTTATTTTTAATGAAATATAATTTGAACCAACACCAAATAGAATTTACAAATTCATTAAAAAAGTTTTTAGAATTTCTTGTACTTCTGATTCTTTTTCCGTTGCAAAGTTGCCCTCTTGGTAGTGAGAGAAAAAAGCGTAGTGGTTAATAGTCTCGGAATGCTGGCCTAAAAGGCGTAGGAGTGAAATAGAAATAAATAGGAATTCTGTCCAGAATCATAATTGTGAGCGAACTGAGATGTATTTACATTCCGTGTTAGCTCTGGCTGTCGGCAGGACATTCACCTAATCAAAGCTTCCTTATTACGTTCTCTCATCTCTTGGAATTCAGTGGTGCAGTCACTCATCATAAGTAAGTTAAGTAATCTGGAATGCCATAAATTTTCAAATAGCTTGAGTAGTCCAACATAGATACAAACTTTTGCAGGTATCAAGTCAGAAATTTGATATTCCAATAAGTGGCGATATTTATAACTAGCTTTGATAAAAAAATGAATTATTAATTTAAAAAATCAAGTAGTTTTTAGGGAGTTTTTCATTTCAGTGTTTTGATTTTTGGCTAAATTTAAATGTAAAGTGGCGGAGTAGAAAAATGGCATGAAATCTGTTCTAAGCGACTAGCTCTAAAAAAGGAAATTACACAATCAGTAAATAACTCATACAGTAATTAAATTATTTTTTTGAGTTTTATGGAATGAGGTACATGAGATCATCATTTAGCACGAAAAATACCAAATACAGCTGCCAAATATTCATTATTTTTAAAATATTGCTCAACTATGAAAACACGTCGTTCAGTTATACAGCGCTCCTTTTTTAATAATCCAGTATTTGCAATTGTCATACTATTTTTTTTCTTTAGCTACACTTTATCTCACAAATAGTGCAAATTATAATCTTATTTGAATTTTTGGGCATCCTATATATCTCTTAAGCACACGAGAAATTTGAGAGAAGAGCTCTCTTACTAGTTTCTTTGTATGGACTGTTTGCTGCATGCTGTTTTTTGAAACTATAGTTGAGTAGTTAGAACGATTACTCACTTTGCCAAACTAATCGGGATCATTTGGAACTCAAAGGGATTGCTCACTTTGTAACTTTGAGTGAAAAATCAGTAATATTTATTTTGAATTCACATATTAATTAAACAAAATATTTAAACTTTAAATAAAGTTATTTTGATAAAAATACTATATATGTTTTTAATTACCAAGTGAATTTTGATAAATTTGGTTCGAAAAAGCAATATTTTAATGATTTGTTCAAAATGCAAATAGCTCCTTTATTACTTCCTTAGTTTAATTTCTATTTGTATTGTATCATAGCTTCCGAAATGTTGGGTCCCACCCCAGGATAGGTATGCAATATTTAATTTTGGAATAAAAAATATTGTTAATAAGTGTCTATATCATATTAATTTAAGGAAGTCGAAATAATTGAAAACGCTATTTTGATTTGAAATATTTGATAAATTAATGCTATCTTTGACTGCTAATGCTTGCATATGTGGTTATATTATTTATATTAAGAAAAAGCTTCTATTAAATCTTTATCATATATATAGAAATGCATAAAAAATAAGTACAAATGTTTATTATATTTATAAAATTACTTTGTCGAAATTTTGAAATTAATTTTAATTAAATTAGTAAATAATTAGAAAAAAAAACTAAAATATTTCATTGGAAATTGGTATGAATATTTACTGGCATTTCTTTTTGATTATCATTCATTAATACTTCATTTGACGGTTTCGTTTTCCTACTATGCGTGCACAAAGGGTAGTGAATAAAGGAAGTTTAATATGCTTTGCATTAGAGCAAAGATAAAAAGAAAAACAGACCGGATTTGTAGTGGCAATTCAATGTCAAAAAGAGTTGGAGCTCGTGTTGTCAATTAAAAAATAGTTAGCTTTCTGGTAATGACATTATGAAATGGATGTTTTCACACTGGCTAATCAAATTTTAAAAAACACTTTAAAAGAAACAATAAACTAATTGAAAATACAAGCATTATGAAATTTCAATTAAAAAATTATTTCTGAATCAAACTAAAAAAGAGGCATCTGTATTTAAAGAGCGCCAATACTGCTACTACTAAAACATGGATGAATTTAACTAAATTAGTAAAAATATAAAGTCAATAAAAGAAAAAATAATTTAAAAAAGAAACGATGAAATTGGCTTTAAATTTTAGGGGATTTTCGGGTCACGAGGGATCAATATTTTTGAACGAAAGACACACAGAAAAAATATCCTTTGTTTGAATCCCTGTCTGAGAGTGACCCTTGAGAAAGTCTTCATCCTGATTCTTTTTGCTTATATTAACTTTACATTTTTACTAATTTGATTAAAAGAAACAATCGGCAGTGGTTTTCTCACTGTTAAGCTTTCTTTAAATTTGCGCGCGTACACACAAAATAAGAAATCCATGTTCTCTCAGCATCCCTGCAATAGTAATTTTCAGCATTTTATGGTCCTAAGCAGTAAGTTTATGATCCAAGCTCATTTTGGAGAACCCCCTTTTAACTAAGCATTTCGTCATATATTTTTAAAGCTTAATCAGCTTGTTAATGATTTATTTTAATCTATCTTAATTTTTATTTCCAGATTTGTTGAAATAAATCTTACAGTTTGTTCACCACTAATCTTTTTTTTCTGCTTCATCAGAGCTTTGGAGGGGGTGGGGAGGAAGAACCCCCTCTCTTTTTCAATATAAAAGGGTCAACAGACAAATTTCTGAGTGCAAATTGGTCTTTGTTTAAAGGATGGTTTTTTAGGCAATCCCTTTTCTAGAAGTTATTTCATGCTGCAGACAGCTTGCAAAGGAATAAGACTGATGGTATATGCAATGATTCTAATAGAAATAGTATAAAGCCTTTAAATTTAGATCCCTGATTTTTTTGTTGCAACTATTAGCATGACATTAAGAAATTTGGATTTTTTTTTTTTGCATAATTATATTATGTTTTTTATTTGTAATTTGACTTCAGGCATAAATTAGGAAATTTCATTTTAATCTGCTTTAGAGCTTTGCTGTAGAAATTTCTGATTGGATTTATGAGCATAAAACGAAAAGAATCATTCCGCATTATTACAGAATAAAACAATAGTTTTGGATTTGCATTGTACTGTTTTTGTAAAAGTTATCCTGTCTGGAAATATGATAGTGCTTTATGGTATGTGAATGAACGCAGGATAAGTTTTTTGAAAAACTTTATAAAATATTTATATTTTTAAGCATTTGCATAAAAATGATTGAAAAAAAAACATACCATTGAAGTAACAAAACTGTTTTAAAAAATTGGAAGAAAGGGCCTTTTTTTAATTAAAATGAAGTATAAAGCAAAACCCTGTTTAGTAGGTTAACAAATGATTTGCATAAAAATTTGAGGGTAGTTTAAGATATGTATTTTTAACGAGTTAAAAAATAAGCAACATTTGGATCCATTCTTTAAATATTAGGTTTCAAATGATAAATAACATTTTTTTCACATTGTGAAGCATTAAAACAATTATAAAATATTTCTAAATGGCTTACTTATTCTTTAATTGAGAACCACAAAACACACACTTGTATTTATTCTT
>JAPMOQ010012449.1:380554-395692 GCA_026543055.1 Argiope trifasciata
TTTTTAAGACAGGCATCTACGCTTTAAAATCTCGTTGGGAGAAGTGTATTGAAGCGAATGGAGCATACTTTGATTGAATAAACAGCTTTTGAAGAAAGATATGCAGTTTTATACAATCACTTAAGAATCCGACATTTCATACGCACCAACCTAATAAAATGGGGGAAAACCGAAAGGATTTATGAAGGTTTAAACGTCGATTACCATGCAAACAACACACAATGTTTAGAATAAATATTACATAAGAAGTAACTCAAAATCTTAAATATTAAATGTCCAAAAAGAATTAACTTAGTGCATATTACGACCCTGATTTTTAGGATTATTTTACAAACGACACCTTCCAGTCGAAAATGCAACTTTTCTCACTATTTCAGTACTTACCTTCTGATTAAGTTTCCAAAGCAGAAATTAAGCACCGAAGGGTGAGAAAAAGCACTCGAATATCAAAATTTTATTGCGGTTGATGACAATCGAAACTTCTAAAATACAAAAATAAAATAGAGCGGAGTTACTTATTTTTTCTTGTACATCGGCTTCCAGGAGAAAATGTGGCGTCTCACTACTTTTCCTCTTCTTTATATCTAATTGAGTTTACAAGGCAGAGAATAAATTAAAAATGTGAGAAAAAGCAGACGAATCTGAGAAATTAACTGTGGTAGAAAAAAGGAAAATTTCGAAATGAAAAAAATAAAGAAATAAACGAAGCTGTTTATAAGGGTTTTAAACGTCAATTACAATAAAAACAAAACATATATGCCAAAAGCAAATATTATCTAAAAAGTCACTGAAACACTTAAATATTAAATATCCAATTAAACACAGTACCTACCAATTACGATCCTAATTTTTCAGATTTCTTTTACAAACGACGCCTTCCAATTAAAAATGCGCCATTTCACACCATTTCAGTAGCTGACCTTCTGAATGAGTTTCCAAAACAAGAGATAAGCACTGAAAAGGCGAGAAAAAGCTTTAGAATCTCAGAATTTTACTACGGTTGATTACAAGCGAAACTTCCGAGAAAAACTGTACTGAACTGAACAACTGAAAAAATAAATAAATATGAAGCTCTCTGAGAAGCTTTTAAAAGTCAATAACCATGCAAACAAAACATATATAAATAAAACAAATTTCATGTAGAAAGTCACTCAATGTCTTAAATAGTAAATGTTCGATTATAATTAACATAGTACCTAACTATTACGATCCTGATTTTTCAGCTTTCTTTTACAAATGATGCCTGCCAATAAAAAATGCGCCATTTCCCACCATTTCAGTTACTTACATTCTGATTCAGTTTGAAAAACAAGATGTAAATCCTGAAAAGTTCAGAAAAACCCTGGAATCTCAGAATTTTACAGCGTTTGATGACAATCGGAACATGTAATATTCAAAAATAAAATAAAACTAACTTATTTATGTTTTCTCTTACATCGCCTCCTAGTAGAAAATGTGTCGTTTCACACCTTTTCAGTTACTTTCTAATTGAGTTTCGAAGACAGAGAAGAAACCAAAAAATGTGAGAAAAAGCACATAAATCTGAGAAATGAACTGTGGTCGATAAAAATCGAAACTTTTTAGATTAAAAAAATGAAGCGATTTACAAAGGTTGGAAATGAAGAAGGATGTTTTGTTTTACTTATTTTTCGTGGTACATGGAATGAATGCATTACAATAAAAAAAATTCAGACGGTGATTTTATTGTTCAGATTTCTCAATGTCAGGGAATATTTTTCTTAATTTTGTCTATCGTTTTACAAATGCAAGCAATAATATGAGAGAAATTTTGATGTAATTGATTAAGCAATAATTGGATATTTTAAAATAATCAAGCCATTTAAATTAAAATAAAGATTGCGATTGTCTCAATAAGCATACAAGTTTTATGCTGGTTTATATTTAGCAATAACTATAAGATGCAATGAGCAAAATTAATCCTCTCATAGTTTGGCCACTACTATTGTCAAATTTGGGCAAATTTAATAATTTGGAAGGGCAGACATTTTTTTAGATGATTCGTAGATAGTTATAATGTAATAATTCAAAATTTTGGATATATGAAATTACGAATATGAACTTAAAAATCAGCATCCTAAAGAAATTTCAAATGTTAGAGTTAATCGGTCAAACAGATTCAAACATATACATTATAATAATTATGATAAAATCTACTGAATGAATCCTGCCATAATATACTTCAATCAGAAAGCCGAAAGAAGCTCACACAAATTCTTTAAAAACGTTTTTGAGACGGATAAATTTGAAGAAATACGTATAATTTTGGATTAACTACAAAATAAAGGCATGACTCGGTATTTCATATCAGTTCTTTTATAGAAGACTGATATGTTCAAATAAGAGAAAAATAATCAAACATATATCAAATGCCATAAACTTTGATGAAGATTTTTATGTAATTAAAACAATTTGAATAATAGAAAATTAAATATTCCCGATTGGAAATATTGAAATTCGAGAGTAGCAAATTTTTATTAGCAGCAAATATTTTAAAACGCAGCTTATTTGAATAATTTTTTTAAGTAAGAAGAGACTTACGTTGTTCAATATTTAAAGTCCATCGAAAAGTCCTAATCCTCTTTTTGATTTTCTTTTACATACATACGAAGTGTTCGAGTGAAAAATGAACCGTCTCGCACTTTTTCAGTGGTTTCGATTCAAATTATGTTTCCAGAACTGAATACAATTAAAAGGATGAGAATAAGTACAGAAATGTCAAAACTTTACTGTCGTTGAGGAAAATCGAAACTTCTGATAAGCAAAAGAAAATAAAAGAATACACGTAGCGATATATGAAAGTTTTAAATGTCATTATGCGTACAAAACATACATATCAAAGAGAGTTTCTCAAAAGGAATTTCCCTTAACCCAAAGATTTAAATAACTGCAAAATAAAACAAAATATTACTCGATAGTTCATTTATTTCTCCTCCATAGGACTGGTATGTTTAAACATGGAAAGAATCATATGAGATAACAGTATATAAATTATCATTAAAGTTTAAAATATATTGAACAAAAAGAGAATACAAATTTAACCACCATATTGGTCCCCAGTGTGGGATGCCAATATGATGAAATGTAGATTATTAAGATCCATGCAAGAAGCAACAAGCGACAATGTTCGTAGGAACATTTCATTTAATAATCACATTTCACACTTAACAAGCACAAACACAAAGACGAGACAAGACATTTATGCTCACAACTTAACAGAGCAGCATTTCATCTCATTCTAATTACATTCGCAATGCAATATGGGATGGCATATAGGACGGCCTAATCAGACATCGCCATCTTGTATCCAAAAGAGAAGATTAGAGTAATGCAACTCTACAATTATCTTTCAAAATTTAATCAAATCAGATAACTTGATTCACAGAAAAGAATACAAATTTATTAACGCTTTCTGTTTCAATTTTTTGCCAGACATTTCTCGGTCGAAAATACTAAATTTTTAAATATATTAAGACCAAACGAAGCACATACAAATTAAAATGCACCTGCGAATGCAATTCAAAGGAGATTATTTTCAGAAACAATCATTTAAACAGCAGAAAGTTTAAATCAGACAAGTTTTTAGGTAAAAAGACTCTTAAACTCTTAAAATTTAAATGTCTAATTACAATTAACAAAGTACTTACATAAAACCATTCTGTTTTTGAGTCCTCCTTCACAAATGGCGTTTTCGATGGAAAGTGGGCATTTTCATACCCCCAATTGTTCCAGCTCAAAATTTTTTTCCAGAGCTGGGTGCAACTGTTGGGTGAGAAAACGCCCAAGAAACCCAGAACTGAAGTGCTGTAGATGCAAATCGAAATTTATGAAAGGGAAAGAATTAAATTATATTAAGTGATTTGTGAAAGATTTAAATGTCATTTATTATACGAAGAAAAACTATATATCAAAGTGCATTTCTCAAAGCAATTTGAGCTGAATTGAAGGTTTGAACTGACAGGAAAATAATGACAAAATTCTATGTTTCATATTAGTTTCCTTACCTAAGATATAAACTGAAGTGACAAAAGTCATGGGATGACTGTTAATATCGTGTCGGTCCTCCTTTTGCCCGGCGAAGGGCAACAACTCGACGTGTCATGGAGTCCACAAGTCGTTGGAAGTCCTCTGCAAGAATATTGAACCATGCTGTCTGTATAGACGTCCATAATTGTGAAAGTGTGGATGTTACAGGAGTTTGGGCACGAACGGACCTTTCAATGATGTCCCATAAATGCTCGATGGGATTCATATCGGGTGATCTAGGTGGCCAGATCATGCGCTGGAATTGTCCGGAATGTTCTTCAAACCAATCGCGAACAGTTATGGCCCGGTGACATGGCGCATTGTCATCCATAAAGCCCCATTGTTGTGTGGGTACGTGAAGTCCACGAATGGCTGCAAGTGATCTGCAAGCAGCTGAACATAACCATTTCCAGTCAATGATCGGTTCAGTTGCACCAGAGGACCGAGTCCATGCCATGTAAAAATAGCTCACACCATTATGCAGCCACCACCAGCTTGAACAGTGCCTTGCTGACAGTTTGGGTCCATGGCTTCGTGGGGTCTGCGCCACACTCGGACTCTACCATCAGCTCGTAACAACTGAAATCGTGACTCATCTGACCACGCCTCGGTTTTCCACTGGTCTAGGGACCAGTCGATATGCTCACGAGCCGAGGAGAGTCGCTGCAGGCGATGTCGTGCTGTCAGTAAAGGCACTCGAATCGGTCTTCTGCTTTCATAGCCCAAGGAAGACAAATTTCGCCGCACAGTTCTATCGGACACGTCCCTCGTACGTCCCACATTGATTCCTGCAGTTATTTGACGAAGTGTTGCGTGTCTATTAACATTGACCATTCTACACAGACGTCGGAGGTCTCGGTCGTTAAGTGCAGGTGGTCGCCCACTGCGCTGTCCATGATGGGATGGGATGCCTGAAATTTCATACTCTCGGCACACTCTTGATACTATGGATCTCGGAATGTTGAATTCACTAACGATATCCGCAATGGAATGACCCATGCGTCTAGCTCCAACTAACATTCCACGTTCAAAGTCTGTTAATTCTCGTCGTGCCGCCATAAATCACGAAAAATCTGTTCACATGAATAACTTGAACACAAATGAAAGCTCTGGAAAACGAACTGCGGATTTATACTTTTTCGCTGCGATACTACTGCCATCTGTTTATTTGCATATTGCTATCCCATGACTTTTGTCACTTCAGTGTATATATTGAAAAAAGATCAGAATCAGGTTAGAATTTTTCATTTCGAAATATTAAAGTTCGAACGAATCTAATTCACAAAAGGAATGCAACTACTTAAAAAAACACTATTTCAATATTTTGCCTGATTCTCTCCGTCGAGAATGCTAAATTTTTAAAGAGATCTGCTACTACCCTCTGAAATAAACGTTTTATGACCAGAAGAAACCCCCCCCCCCCAAAAAAAAATATTAATGAACCTGCAGATGCAATTGAAATGAGTTCTGTCAGCAGCAAACATTTGAAATGCAGAAAATTTAAACCAGAAATTTTTTTAACTATGAAGAGACTCAAATTCTGAAATATTAAATATTAAACGAGAATTAAAAAAGTAACTACATATTACGAAAATATTTTCCTTTTTCAAATAACACCTTTGAATGGAAATCGAGTCAATTTGTAGTGGCTTCAATTCAATTTTTGTTTCCAGAACTGAGAACAACTGAAAGAATGAGAAAAAGCACAGGAATCTCAGATTTTATCTTTGATTATGGAAATCAAAATTTCTGAAATGAAAAAAAATGAGTAGATCTTTATAAAATAAAGAGTCACTCTATAAAGTTAGAGCTATAAATGACAACTATTATTCAAACAAAACACATATTAAATTACACTTCTCAAAAAGAATTTAGTCTGAAATGAATTTTTGGACTAATGGGAATACAAATATTAATCTCAATATTTCATATAAGTTCTCCTATAGAAGATTGTAAGTTCAAACAGGAAAAAAAAATCTGAAATATATCTTACGGAATAAATTTTAATGAAAATTTTTATTTAATTACAGTAATTTGAACAATCGAAGAATAAAAATTTTCGGGAGGAATGCTTAAGTTTATAGGGAATTTACTCCATCTTGTAATTGTGTCAGGGAATCGTATTCACACAAATAATAAGAATTTATTAATATTCTCATTTTCGATTTCTTTGGCAGACATTTCTTGTTTAAAAATATAATCTTTAAAACATGTCTGCTCCTACCACCTGAAGTACGTTTTTCTTGAACAGAAAGTATCTGTATCTGTAGTTACAATTTAAAATCGATTTTTAATTGCAGCAAACCTTATAAATTACAAATTTAAATTTGAAAAGTTTTAAGGCAAGAAGAAATTCAAATCTTAAACTTAAAATGCGCAAGTATAATAAAAAAAATTTCTACATATTACCTTCCCAATTTTCTATTTTTTTTATTCACATGTTCTTTGATGGAAAATTTGTATTTTCGATGACTTACATTCCTATGTCAAAGTAAATCTGTGAAAACGCACTGTATCCATCAGAGAACACGTAAGTCAAAGGAATTGAAAGATTCGGAAGATAACAAGCCAGTATGTTTTTCTAATAAGCGTTGTCACAATAAATGTGTAAAGTGAAGTGTTTGAGGTCTATCAGTTTCTTTAACCTTTCAGAAGATTTGGTGCTCGTTTACCACATTTAAAATTTCTGATTCATGCACATGCTTTTATTTTTCGGAAAGAGATGGTTTTGAAAAGATTAGTTGAATATCTGCTTCCAAAATATGTGAAGCTGGACAGTATGCATCAGGAGATATTTTTTTTTGTTTGTTTCAAAAGAGGATTAAAGATCCAAAGCACAGATATTTTGAAATTCAGATTAATATGTGTTAATTTAAAAATTTAAAGTACCAATAATTATATTTTAAAGACATTCAAACTAAAATATCTTAATTTAAAAAATTTAAAGTATCGATCATTATATTCTAAAGACATTCAAACTAATATGAAAGATCGTATTGCTGTGACAGATTGGCGGTAAGTATAATTGAAATCCTGAAGGCCATCATGCCAACAATATAACTTCTCCCGTGAGAGGCAGGTTGCGTTTTAAGGGCAATCGGATCCCTTTCTACAACTGCATGTGAGACAGTTTCCATTATCGATAGTAGATAGTCATCCTCACTATTTCTGCACCCAACAGGGAAGAGTGAACTAACTAATCTGTCATAAGCTTCTCGTCGCCATTTTTGAGATTTCTCACTAAAGGGGTCCAACAATTGAGCTATGTGAAATTAGTGTGTATGCCTCTCTTCCTTCAACATAGTATGAAGTGCAGAACATGCAATTTTGTGTATGTATATAAGAAAATCGAGAAGTTGACCATGCATATTCGCATCTTGCTTCTTCGAATAAGAAATTTTCATAATTCTATCTTTAAATTGGAAATTTTATATCATATACTAAACTTTTGTCAGATATACCAAAATTTTACATAGAAAATCTTTTCAGACTAAATCCTTTACTAGTCTGAAAATCTTTTCAGATAATTTAATCTTTCCAAGGTCAACTCAAAGTAAGAAGCCCTATGAGGGTTTTGATGAATATATGGAAATATGAAATTTAAAATACTAATTACAAACAAACTTATTTAACACGTAATTTAAATATGATTTGGAAAATTACATGAAACCAGTGAAGATTGATCCAACTTTAGAAATTAGCGAAAAGGAAACAAATCAAAGTATAAAACATCAAATAAATTAATTAGTGTAAAATATCAAAAAGGATATGGGAAGAAAAAAAATGTTTCAGAAAATTTCAAGGATTTAAATAAGAGGGATACGGATTTAGAATGATCCAAATTTAAATTTTGTACATACATGATTTCACATCATACTTCCAATAAATAGATTAAACTTAGTCCTCTGAAAAGTAATTGATGCTCAATTACTTTTCGGAGGACTAATGAGGACAACCTAATAGAAGGCCTTGTATGTAGCTCTAAAAAGTGAGTGTATATATGATTGTGTTAAGTTGATTTTCCTCTAAAAATTAATCTACATTTTTTTACTGCTCTACTAGTGTTGTCATTAATAAAATTAAAAACCAAAGAAATAAAACGTCATAATGATGTACATCTTGAATGGTGCCCAAGAGGAGACAGAGTACTAAGGGTTCCTTCAGAAATCCTGAATAAGCCTTCAGAAATTTAGCCATTGTTTTGAATGAAAAGCTATAATAGGGTTTCGAAGTCGTACTTATTAGGCTATTAATTAATAATTAAACTTCATCTGAACCATATGAAAACGTATATTGTGGAACATTAGCGGTAAAAGCAAGAGAATACTCTTAGAAAAGAAATAAGCCAAAATCACAAGATCAACTTAAGATATTTTATTCTTAAAAGACACAGTTAAATCATAAAATAAAAAAAATCTCCAAAATTTTCGATGAGATGCAGAAGGGAATCCATTAACTCGAATGACAATAAATTTAGCTGATCCATTTTGAACTATAGGTTTCTCAAATATATCATGATACTGATACATATTAGAGAATCGGCTGCAAATCACGGCAGAAGTTTTTCTTGCAGTATATATGTATTGAAATTGCAGAAGTATATAGTTTTTTTTATGATGCGTCTATCTAACGAAGATTGTTTTTATTTTTGTAGGTATGCATGTCATATGTCATTCCGTATTTGATGATAATTTAAAAAAGCGCCAGACGAATGAAAATTGATGCATTGTTTTATTGTTTCGGTTTTCAAATGGTCAATCATGTCCATGAAAGAACAGCTATTCTGTTGCTCTACCTATTCGCAAGTACATGGAAGTAATAGTCCAAAAATATAGGAAGAAAGTTAAATGAAATTTTGCAAAATGTATTGAAAGCAAAATTCTGAATCAGAATGGAGTCTTGCGTATTAAAAATAATAATGAAAAACAGACAGGTCTTGATACTAATTATATTTATACAAATATAATTTCCCGTAGATGTTGTCAGAGACGAAGAAAGTTTTTCACATTGTTAAAATGCTAAGTTTTCAATTTGTTTCTTGTTTTTTTATAGCTATAAAATATAAAAATGAGATTATTCTGATAAAAACATCGTTTATTCAAATTAATTATGGGGTGAGGACTTTAGATTCACGTATGTAAATAGTTTGAAGATAGTTTTTAGTAAAATAAATAGTTTTTCGTAGAAGAGCTAGAATTACTAAACATTAAAACGAAATGCTAATATTATTAAAGCCTAGCTATTATGGCTAACGATAGACGCTATTAGTTATCTTTTATTTACCAAATCAAAGTCTAATTTCGTAATAATTGTAATCACTTTCTTTAAGAGAATGAATTTATCCCCCCCCCCCATTAAGAAATTAGCTGGCAAATAAAACTGCTCAGTTTAGAAGGCTGGTATTAAAATTTTGTCGGATTATAATGAAGGAGTTTAGAAGAGATATAAAAAGTCAATCGATTAAATTTTCGCAAAGAACGGAATGATTTCTACTGCAAATAAAATAGTTATACTAAATCCCTTATCTCAGGTATTGTTACTGATACAGTGTTACATTAAATATTAGATAAACAGAGCCCAAGAAACCTGGAAAACTCTAAAATATCAGTTTGAATCACATTAAAAGAAAAAGTTGTTTAAAATTTGTATTGAATATTTTTTGCCTTTACTGGTCGATTAGCAATGATATTGTTACACATTGCTAAACTCGGAAGTCTGGGAAAACAACAAAATAACAGTACTGAAGATAGAGGTGGTCATAAGGTAATTTATCTAATGCTAGTGAACAAAAATATATGTATTTTGTCAAGCTAATTTGAGGCATTTAAGTCAGTTTTGTTGTCGATAGCCACAAATGAAGAAATTGATTGACTACAAATTAGTCGAGATCAATGAGCTTACAAATGAACTACGCATGTTTAAGAGATATTTTGATAAGACATGCATTGATTACCAAAACTAGCAATGAAATAAATCTTTGATTTGTAACTTCAAAATGGCAAGTGAAAGCAAGCAAATGTGCAGTTGTAAAGGTAGATTGCTAAAGAAATCAAGAAAAAAAGAAGTCTAATATAAAATACAGGAGAAAGATATCAACAAGTGAATTGCATAAAACACAAGAATAGCAATGTATCCTAGTTTTCCAGTTATGGAGAATCGCATACTGCTGAAATTGTTTTAATCTTTCTGAGTTGATTATGAATCAATTTGACAAATTACAAACTGCCTAGAGTACTTTAATGACATCTTAATTTTATGAACCTTGTAGTATGGAAGCTGTTGGAAAAGAAACGTTGACTGAGCTTTCTCATGAACACTGCTGTTAATCATTGGCAAAGAAAGAAAAAAAAAGAAAAGATGAAAGATGTTTAATACGAATCTGATATCAGCTGAAACTTGTTTTTCAGTATAATTTGTTCAAGACAGAAATCCAAAATGTTAATGCAGGTCATCAGCTAATGACTACTGTTAGAAAGTAAACGATGAAATCGTTTTATATAGAAAACATAATGTAAATGATACTCTATTCAAAACTTCCATTGAACCAAACATGTCTGACACCTACGTTGAAGTTCACAATGTTGTGGGAGAAATTTTTTTCGTTGCTGTTGTATGATAAATAAATCATATCAAGATAAACATTATGTTAAATGCATACTTCAAAAAGATCTAGATACCACTGTTCACCTAGATAATAATCTCTTTGAATCATATTATATAACCTAAGTGCTACTTTAAGAAGTAGCACTCCGGTTACTTATCCACTATTTGGAAGCAGCAAGAATGCTTCAACTCCTGATGAACTGGTTTCAGCAGATATATATATATATATCCTTTTTTTCATTCCAAAAGAGACTTTTCTTGGCTATATTTAAAGGAAATTACATTACAAGTTTTTTAATACAAGAAATGTGTGCAATGAAGGATGTTCTCAAGCTAATTATCGACAATAACACGCTTGTAGAGCATTGTGTAAAGTAATTTCTTAGTATCATTGGTTGTGGAATTTGATAAAGAAAATTCTGATATTTTAAGCCTTAAAATAATAATGCAAATATTTCTTACACTTTTAATTCAAGATTTATTGCACGAGAAAGTCTTATTGAAAGTTAGAGCAAAAACTGTTGATGAACGCGAAATGCGTAATTTTATAGAAATGGCAAGAAAATTCAAGCCCTCAAATCCTGATAGCTGTTACTCTACTGCAATGTGGAAAGGGAAGACATCGGTGGAAGGTATTTATTTAACTATGGAAAAAGATGAATTCTTGGCTGAAACATTTGAGGGCAATTAGTTCCATTTGCTGTTCTCACCCTGCCGTTCAAAAAGAGAAAATGAACAAGAAAGCTACCAAGTACTATCCTGTCGGATGGATTATAAGATTTGTCAAAAAGAAGTAACCAAGGGATTTTCTTTAGGTGGACTACTTTCAAGAGATTCCTAGCAAATATGATGACAGTTTTCAACTGACGTTGAGTGAAACTTTTAGTAAGGGAAAGCATGCTGTGGAGAAACTCGATGAAAAAGAATTAGAACCTAGAAGTGATGCCACAACCCTTCGATGATAAGAAGTTGTAAAAGCCTAGCTTATACCTTTTAAGGATTATATCATAGGAAAAAAATGCAGTTTCATGAATATATAATGCTATTAGTAATGCAATTTAATAAAGAATTCAAATAAATATTAAAATTGTTTGATTAACTATTAAATTTTGAAATATGTTAAAGTCTTTTGGAATTTTTTTTTAGTAGCAGAAATGATTCCAAATATTTTTGGATAGTTTCATTATTCTAATAATTGTTAGCATTTACATAACATTTTCTTAACAGTCCCAGAAATTCTTTGGAGACCATTTATTTCGTCCTTCCAATATTTCAATCATACACTCCATAAATTGTTCCAAGGTCATAGATATCATTAGACTATTGGACAGGACATTTAAAATTTTATTGTAATTACTTACCAAATCATTAATAAGTTAGTTACCAATAGGCCATTCCCTGCATCCTTTTCGTCCGTATAGTTTAGGAGAGTTTTCACACTGAATCTTCTCTAAAGGTCTGATTTATCATATATATTTCAATACCTGTTTGTTCGAATGCTGAATGCTTACAATATAAATATCTCGCTATTAAATTTTGCAAAGGAGCCCTTAATGGGAACTTTGTGTGGATATCTGTCCAATAGTCTTAGCAGATCACTGTAGCAGTACCAGCTGCAAAATTCAAATTTGACAACATTTTTTTTGTTTGTGTAGCCATCACCCTACTGCCTATTTGTATTCCTATAAATACCATTTATATCACAGTTGTGTCTTATTTGTGAAATTTTTTCTGTTCTAGTAGACAATTATTTCACATGCAGTTATATGTTCTCGAGGTTGTCGTTATAAGTCATGATATTTTTGAATGAAATCATGAAAATCTGCAACATCATTTTAAGTTGTCCTTGTATAAGTCAAACAAGTTATTACATTCATGACAATCAGTTTGTTTATTGCCATTAATGTTAATGATTTTGAACGTCATGTGATATCAATGCTAATGTCATCAATTTCCTTCAGAATATTAGAATGAAAGTCACTGACTATGAATTCTGCTTTTCTCCAATATTCATCAGTCTATTTAATAGTTCCATTCGTGATCTCCTAGTGACATTTGTCATTCAATAATTTCAGCTGTGTTATTCTGTTTCTGTCCTTGAAAACCAGAAAAACTTGCATGTGATCAGTTCCATTTTTCCCTGTTCGTACTGGAAACTGCTGCTTTCCTTTTTTGTAACCAGAGAGTGGAATGATCGATTTTTTAATATGAAATTGCATCTCTTCGCAGGACCATTTTGTGAAGAGCAGTATTACCATGGGCTACTAGTTATTCAAACAGTTAACCATCAGTTGTCAGCACCTGAAAAAGAAAAAATTCTGAAGTATTTGCTCCGAAATAATAAGATGAGAAATTTTATTGCATGTTTATTATCGATTTTCCAGTTCTATATTCCGGGTTAGTCTTTCATTTTCAAGTCTTGTGAAAAATTTTACTTTTTACTATTACAGCAATTTTAGGATAAGGATACATAATTCCGAGAGGAGAATACGACTCATTATTATTTATTATTAAAGCACTAATATTTATACCAAAACTTAGATTTTTTTTCTGAAACGCCGAAATTGATTAATATGTTTTTACAGTTATTTGCAACTTCAACTTGTTTTTAATATATTTGTGTCGGAGCTTTTAGGATTTGTAGCCCGAATGCACTGTGCAGTCTGTAGCTCTTTGTAGTGATTTTTGTGAATGGGATTTAATGTTGTTTGTCCTTCAATTCGTCGAATGTACAGTTGTTTGTCTCCTTAATCTAGCATCCCAGGTGTAGCTGAAGTGCTTGGATGTCAACTGTTTTCGAAAATTATACATCTGTCCTCTGACACCCAAAGTATCTGGTCAGTATCTGTTCCTCATCCTGTCGATACTGCTACGTTCAGTGGTGGCGGGGTGGTCGGCTGTATGCAAGAAGAAGTATCTGTTCCTCCTGTTTCAGTGTAATATCACAAATCTTTTATTGCCAGAAGTGTTGTTTACATAGTTCATATTTTCCCACTTTATTTTGATTTCCATTTAGCTTCCCCAGTCATTGTCATATCTTGTATGTCGAATGCTGTTTCAACTTATTGAAGTATGATTTTTTCAGTAACTTGATCTTGTTAGTATTGAATACGTCTCTTGTCAATGTGTTCTAGAAGTGAGCATCCTATACATTTGGTTTATTTCTTAATCTCCATTCATCAGTTTGAACCCTTGGTATTGTATATAATACTGTTGTAGATGTTATATCATTAAGAACTGTGTAGAAATTGACCCCATTGAAGTAATTTTTGGTTCTTTTTCTTAAATATTTTTCAATGCACACTTTCTGGTAATACTCATTTAAAACTGGAGTAGTAATTTTACTGAGTTCTCCAACTGCGGCGATAATGACGGTTCTTAGCTTGTATTCCTTCCATTTCCTTTCTTTCTTGATTGACATTTCCTTTGAATAGCCATGGGTTTGAAAAAACGATTTAGTGATAACCAAAAGAAATTACTTATGTCAGTGGAGGAAATGGTTGGAGGGCTTCGTATATCTAGAGACTGTAGCGGCAGGTAGTGGAGAAGAAAAAGTCCTGAAGGTCCTGACTGGGGTCCCACTTGTATGATTGGAGTGACGACACATACTGATTTCTACGGTCGGTTCCTTCGGAAGAAAATCGGTTTTGCTGCCGAAAAAATACCTACTGCCAGTGCCAAGTAATTTTCATTTTGAAAAAATGGATAACTTCTTCACTGGTATATATTTCCCTTATATTTATAAAAGCGATTTGAGTTTAACAACTATACGTTTCGACAGGTAAAATCCAGTAACAATCTTTTGACAATGTGTATGTTCTGTGTTCTTCAACTTAACCTTCACCATTTAGAGGATAGTCTGTATTATCACTAGTCTTTCAAACCACCAAAGTTGTTTTTTTTATCTCTGATTAAGATTAGATCTGGATTTTATTCTTTCTCTGTCTTCGAAATATATTTTTGATATCAATTATTCTAAAATTCTTTTCTTTTTATAGTTGAAAACATGAAGTGATGTTGATGAAGAATGGCGGCTATCCAATAGCAATTTTTTGCCAGTAGCACGATCGTTCAAATGTTGTAAACTTTAGTCTTGTTTAGAAGTTATATCTTACTTTAGCACTTATTTTCAAACAGAAACGTCCATGTATTTATAAATTATGTCCTTCGTTTTCCTTCCTTCTTTAAAGTCGGGAAATATTTCAAATGGCCTTAGTTCTTCCAGCTGAAATTTACCGACGCTTGACTTCATTTACTACCTTGGTCTTTGTCTTTTCAGAAGTTTATTGAAGTTTTTAAATGGTACCTAGTTCGTAGACAATACCTTAGTTCTTAACCTCTCATCTCTTTGATATTCTTTTAGTGGCACAATGGAACTTTACGTGATTTCCTCTTCTTATGCAAATTAATATCCATGCTTATCATTAAGATTTTTTGCCTCTTACCTGAAGGTTTTATTGGGTTGTTCGGAAAGTCATTTCATTTTTTTTT
>JAPMOQ010012449.1:409517-421937 GCA_026543055.1 Argiope trifasciata
CCTTTGTCAGGAAAAAACGAAATTACTTTCCGAACAACCTAATAAATATAATCTAAATGCTTCTGTCAACCTAATAATACCGCAAATCCACGGTGCAAAGAATCTACAGAGGGGAATTAATAGAATTATCGGTGATATCAGTACCGTCTGCAATAATAATTCGAAGCTATAAAAACTGCACAGAGAATTATTCCCATTCTCGAAATTGATACAGAACGGAAAATAACCGACAATGCATGGCATATAAACAGAAACCCGATTTTGATATAAACTTGTAGAATTTTGATACTGATACAAACTTGAAAAATCGCTTAAGGGCAAGATTCTGAGAAGCACTTTCGAAATTTAACCAAAATTACTATGTAAAAACAAACCAGTCATTCAATATCCTACGCCAGGAATCGGCAACCTATTGAAACGGAAAAGCCAAAAGCAACAATTTATCAAATTTTCCAGTTTTTAAAGAGCCACAAATTTTTTTCGATTTAATATAATAGTATTTGCTTAGATATATTTGATTTTGGATTTTAAATAAATTGCTTTAAATACGGAATAATTTTTATTCATATAAAAACACAAATATAGATTGTGACAACAATAGGAGCATTGACTTTGCATACCTTTTGTAAGTTTGATTAAGTCTGGCTTATAGTTTGTTGTTTTAAGTTTCAAGCACGATTTTAGATTTGTATTTGTCAGTTAGTTAATTTTTTTACATTATGTTCATGCAAGAGACCGCTTGCTCACACGAATATGTCGACTCCAAGATCGTCAGCACTCTATAAGCCAATTTCTTAATATCACTGTAGCATTCTTTAAGACTAACTATTCCATGCGTCGAATATGAGAGCCTCAACTCGCGGAATTTCTTTTAAAGCTGTCCACTTATGCTGCTCAATGTGCATGCATTTCTGGACCTTTCCACTAGATCTTGAGTTCTGTTAACTTGCCACTGCACAAGTCCTTGGTTTTCAAATCTAGCAGTTGCATTTAAAGCGATCCAACATCAATTACAAATGGCTCAATGTTGATCTAATTTGTATTTGTATTGAGAGGATTAACTGTGAAAGCGAGAGTACTTTTGTTTGTTTTGAATTGCTCGACTCTTTTAGCGAATTGAGTCTTCATGGTTATTTTTACAGTTATATTGAAATAATTCGTGTCAATAGTTGTATTGATTTCATCGCGATATTGCTTCAGATTTTTAAAATGAAGTAATTTACCGCTCTCTTTGGCTTTCTTTTTGAAAGAAACTACTTCTTCAAGTAAAGCATTAACTGGATTGTCCTTTCCTTGCAGTTTTAGATTTAGTTCATTTAATTTCATTATGGTAACTACAATAAAGTTGAATTTTTGCAACTACTTGTCTTCTTCCAATTCGAAATGTACAATGTTTTTTTCATTGAGGAATGTTTTTATTTCACTCAAGCACAAAGTAAAACGTTGCATTTAACTAAAAGATAAACAGTCACTGAATCTCATCTCTAAGAACAAAACAATAGTTGAAATTTATCTCATATTAAGTGTAGAGATTTGTAATTAACGTTATTAGAAGCTGTTGAGAGATTAGGTAATTAAAAATGTAAAATCTTATTTTGTAAAGGTTTTGATAGTCAATTATTTTTTTCGTATGGAACTGGAGAACCGCAGGTTGCCGACCCCTGTCCTACGCGTTGAAGTTCTTCTTTTAAGTTAGTCTTGTTTCTGTGGATCTCTTCCTCGAATACTCGACGTTGTAGACCAAACTTTCCAAACAAATGAGGAAAGACGCAATGCTCATCTCACATAGTTGGTAGCACTTCTTCAAAGAGAAGATCGGAAACTTGATTCATCAATAAGATTAACACCTGGATATTCATGGCAGTTGTGCCAAAAAGTAATCACGTTTGATCATAACTATTGGAAATAAATTTAGTTCATTCGCTTTTTAGCATGGTTCATCGGAGTTTTAGGGGAAAGGAAGGGTCGCATTTTTAATATGAAATGATCTAAAAACACATTTATATGTGCACATTGAATATCGTTTGGAGAATGGTCCGTTGGACATTTTCTTTTCTAGAAACTATGTTCATTTTACAGGCATTTTGCTTCAGACGAATTCTGAGGGTCTGTGCAGTTATTCCGACTAAGATCATTAGATCAAAGCATTTGAATTTAAATCACTGGTTTACTTAATGAAACCATTGATAAAACATTAAAAAAATCAAGAAAAAACAATTTTCTGAAAATTCTGTCTAAACATTCAGTTTTACATAAAAATTTTTATCTATTCATAAATCATAGCATTTAATTTTTAGTAGGCATTAATTATAGAAATTTCTGCTCAAATTTATTCATATAAATAATCATTTCTCATTAATATGTAATCTATATAAATGAAAATGAATGATTATCTATAAGTCTCTTAAGCACTGCCGCACCGCTCATCCAATTGTGATAAAACTTTGAATACTTATTACTTGCACTTACGTAATGATTATAGGCATAGTACAATTATCTAGTACATAAAAAATATTTTCGGACCTTTTTTTGCATGTATTAACCAAGAATCATTATCACAATAATTCATCAAGGATGCACATTAGATTCAGTAAAGATCCTAAATTTAAATTATGAAATTTAGATAAAAAATTTTATAAAATTTTAGCCTTAAATTATTTTTGCTGTATTTTCTGGAAATATTAGAGTACACAAATTTTTGCATCCTTTTAACTTAAAAAATTATTGATTCAACTATATCAACAAATTATTGCATAAATATATTTTCTGTAGTTAATCAATTTCAAAAGAAAATATTTTAATCACATTTTCTAACATTAATCTTGACTGTTCTGAAAGAATATTAACGAATCACGAATAATACAAAAATAGTTTCTTCCCTTAAAATTCTCAAAGAACATTAAGCATTGCAATTCTAAATGAATTGATTAATTTAGATATAAAAATGAATCGTTGTTTGTTCGTACTTTATATGCTGCTGAACTATTAAACAAATTTCTATGCAACTTGGTCAACTCATTGCTTGCACCTGCGTGAATGTTATATTCAGAGTAAAGTTATCATATTTATGATATAAAATCAAATTTTTGTTTGTTCGTATCTTTTACGCTGCCATACTATTCAACCGATTTCTACGCAATTACTTTAATTTATTACTTGTGCTTGGGCGGTTATAGACATAGTACAGTCATCATATATGTTATATAAAAATGAATTTTAATTTGTTCGTAAATTATGCGCTGCTGTATTGTGCAACCGATTGCGATGAAACTTGATAAAAGCTTTTGCTTGCTTTTCCACGAAGGTTATATTTTAAAATTGATGATTGACAAAAGCCAAACCGCACATTGCACATGTATCAAAGAAAATAAAACTATTATGATTGATGTCAGTCAATGTGTGGGAAATGAAATCAAAAATACTTTTTGAAAATGCAAATTTTTTTTCTGCTCAATAATGAATAGTCTTTTACACAGGATGTTGTCATTTAGCGTGCTCGCTATTTGGTCTGCAACAAACCACACACATTATTCAGAGTTGATCTCACACGTACAAAATAAAATTATTATCGATGCAGCTCAAGGTAAATTATACATAGTAAAAATTTCCCAATGCAAACAGTAATTTTGTTACTTATTAAGTGAATCTACAAACGATATTTCAATTATACAAATGTATATCGTGTTGATTGCTTCGACAAAAAAATATGTTTCCAAACATTCGTCACTTAATAGATATAATAGCGCAATATTTAGAGGCGAACCAAATAGAGCTTTATAAACAAACGAAACAACAAGAGAGCAATTGAGCAGATTGTTTACAAATTGCAAATTCTTGTTTCAGAGTCTCAAGATCAAAATGAGTCAAGAACCGAAAGACAACGTTTACATGCTACCTGATCACGAGTATCAGAATCAAGAGTAAATAAAATCAGAATCAAAAAGAATAAAAGAAATCTAATATGAGGTGAGAAGCGTGATAACTATCCTTTAAGGACTGTCGATTGGAGAAGATGTGCTCGCTTCACACATTCCCGTTATTCGCCCCAACATTCCTTTCCCTTTCAAACAACTGCAGTTCCACATTCGACTTGCATTCTCGATGACAACAAGGCGCAAGGTCAACCTAATCTTTTTACGACTGAATCTAAAAAATTAATGTTTTTCACATAACCAGTTGTATGCTGGATGCTACGAATCGGGCAGTCAAGAAATTTCTTTGTTTCTCCTGAAGACAGAACAAAATATTGCCGACCCTAAAGCTCTTAAATAATAAAGTAAAAAAAAAAGAATAAATTTTGTTTACACTTTTCCTTTATATATCATTCAATTTCAATGAATGTATTCATTTCCGGTACGAAAATAAATGATATTCTTTATAACCTTTCTAATTAAACAAGACAGTTATTTTAAATTTCATCTAATATAACTGGATTTAAGAATACAGTAATATGCAGCTTTTGAAAACGCTTAAAGAGTTGTCGTCCTTAAACTATTTCTCCCAACTCTCTTGTCTATGGGCTTATTCTGTACAGATCTGTAGAGTTGAGGCGAGGAAAAATTTTGTACTCTATCTTTTTTGAGATTCTAAAACGCAATGATTCGTTATAAATATAGAAGACTACATTTCTGACGATTTATAACAACTTCTTTTAGTTAATTTATGTGAGAGCGAAAGTTAAAAAAAATAACGTATACTTCACAATGAGTTTTATGAAATAATGATTTAAAAATGATATTGAATCATGTACGAATTAGATACAGTATGATAAATGGAGGTAAAAGTTTAAAATATATTCAAAATTAAGTTTTAAAATGTGTTCGAATATTTTTCCTCTTCTTTATTTAAAACTATACTATATTCCACAAATTCAATTCAAGAAATTGTAGCAAAAGAGACGTTTAACCTTTTCAGCATAAATTATAAAATTTTAGCAGAAAATTTTTCAATATTATAATAGAAAATTAAATAATAATTAGAATTAAAATAAAATAATAATTAGAAATATTTTATGCTTAAAAATATTTATTTTTCTTGATTTATTTATTCGATATGGTCTTCCTAAAATATATATGGTCTATATCCATACATAAAATATATATGGTCTTCATAAAAATAGCATGGCACTTCAATCGTGCCAAATATTATCCTACCAAAGAGGACCAAGAACAGAGATCCTTCGCTTATTTTTAATAAAGTATAATTTATTTATTCACCTTTTCTTCTCATACCTGACATTTTTATGTGAAATTTTAGGTTTTTGAATAGTTTGAGATAAAATTTTGAAATAAATAGTGTCCTAGGTCAAAGAAAGGAATTTAATTTCTGATAAATTAATTTCAACTTAACTTTGGATTTCTTTTTAAATTTTTCCTTCAACCATATTCGATTAAATAAATTTTAAAAAAGATTTAAGGAAAGTTTATAATTTTATGAAAGGTAATTGTATAATTCTTGAGGTCAAAATGGAAGTATACAATTTTATATTTTATTTAAAAACAATCTTAATTATCATTTTGGAGGAAATGTTTAGTTCAAATGTATCCGTAAGTAAATATTATATTTTTTCATTTAACTACAGGCTCTACTTCAGAAAAATTATAATTATTAACAATTTTCCATATTCTTAAAAGAAGAATAAATTCTGATTAAATTTCTTCGTCGAAACCTTTACATTACACTGAGACAATCGAATTTTCTAAAAAGTATTGAGTTAATCACTGATATTGAATGAATGTAAGAGAAGCCGGAGAAAAAGGACTTCAAATTTAATTTCTAATTCATTATTACCTCTTGAGAATCATTGACACAAATAAAGAACATTTTGTGTTATCTTTAAATTATTCAAAACTGAAAAAAAAAAAAAAAAAAAAAAAAAACGGGACTTACTTCTGAAGATTAAATTCAAAATTTTCGACTTCACTTTATTACTGTGGACATAAGATTGAAAAAAAAAAACAATGAAAAATGAAAACTTGCACAGCATTATTTGATAAACTTAATCCTGAAAATGAACTGTGTAATTATTCTTCATCTTTAAGATCGTTCCACCTTGAAATTAAAGCTATACTGACTTAAATAATTTATTAATGATATATTAATAAAAAGACTAGTAGTACATACATTTTTGGAACATTTAAAAAAAACATTCCGGAACAAGTAGAATATTACGCGTTAGCCTTCATGTAAAGTTTTAAATTTCTTAACTTTGAGAATGAATTTAGTTTTCATGTTTGTATCAATAAGGATTGATATTTTCATTACTAAAATTTAATGACTTGCGTTTGAAGATAATTAGAAGGCTTGATTACGAAACGATTTGCCGAGAATGTTTTTTCAGCTTTTCTCAATTAATTGGGTTAATGAAATGTATTTTACAAAAGATAAATAAAACTCAAATTTCGAAATTTTAAAAATTATTTGCTAGCATGTGGCAAATATGAAGGAATAGTTTTTAATTTAAGAACAATTATCAAGACAACCAACCAAAATATTAATGAATCATAGTTATATAAATGAGCCATTAGTAACAAGAAATAGAAATGAATTGTCATTAATAAAAATGAGTAATATAAATGAACCATTATTAATAAAATGAGCAATAAAAATAAGTAATATAAATAAAATTTTATTAAAATAAATGAGCAATTGAAATTTATAACATAATTGAACCATTATTGTTATAATTGAGCAATAGAAATTTGTATCATAATTTATCCATTCAATTACTTTAATTAAAAGAAATTGAAATTAATATTCATGGAGTCTGAATATTTAAAGAGAGACGTGCAGTTACATGAAACTCCTCCGGCCTTTAAGCTTCACTACAACAATCAACCAAGGCGTATTTGAAACATTTTCTAAGGCATAACTGTAATGAAGAGTAGTGTAGCTATTACGACAATGAAGTGCTGTCATAAATTTAAAGTTTTTTAAAATGATACAAAATTTCTAATTCCTTTATAATAAGCTTATATATGCTACTAAAAAGGGATGTTAAATATAATAGATCATTTGTGAAAGAAGTAAAAATAAAATTAAAATTCATAGTAATATCTTCTGGAGTTTTTCGGATAAATTGGTAATATTTGAACCATTTATTTGCTTTTTAACGTTTGGACTGATTTATTTAGCAGTCATTTCTCAGGTAATCTGAATTCCACTGACAGGTTAAAGCTTTGTATCCACCTAAATGCAAGTGCAAGAGTTCTATTTAAATTTACATTCATATGCGTATTATTATGTGACAAAATTTTAGTTTCTAGTTAGAATATCCACCATGATTTTTTATGGAATAAAAAGAACATGAAATAATTTCCAATACTATTTGAAATGACTAATTTTTCATGTGTTTAGTATATATTTTTAGATCAATAAACACTTTTATTTTAAATTTAAGATAATTAATTCAATCTGAATTAAATATTTGTGAATTTTTTGCACAACTTCTTATATTTGTAATTTTTAGTGAGATGTTTCATATTGTTTCTCACATTTTTTAAAAAATTAGTGAACTTCCCCAAAATTTATTAAACATATGGTGCAATTCCACAAAATTTTAGAGGAGACACTATTCCAAGCACCCTCATTCGATCGGATATGAATGGCTGCTGCTACAAACTAATACATTGAAAGCACAGTAATTGAAATTTTTACTTTTATTTGGGTGACAAGTTCTGGGAAAAAAACTGCGGCTGAATTTTCAGCTTGGAAAAATACTGTGAATCATCTTCAGAATTCGGATTTTCAATATTTGTATATTTAGATTGATAATGAAAGACATGTAACTATAATTATTACATTTCTCCTATTTTTAACATATTATTATATCTTTAAAAGTTTCGATAATATTCAGAAGAAAATCTTTGAAACGTATTTTACTTGTTATTCATCAAAACTATTTTTTTAATGAATTTCCTTAACCTAATATAATGTTTTCTATAAAGTCACAGGCATTTAGTATTATAAAAGAGGTCTATGAACCCTTCAAAAGTATGTATTTCAGTTATGCAAATGCTTTTAAAATATCAGAATTATAATACTAAGAATATTTTAATGCAGCTATTAAAGTAAAATTTGGATGTAATCCATACAACTTTAGAAATCTCTTTTTAAAATAAGAGTCTGTGTATTTTCAAAGCACAAAAATCCAAAATATTTAATAGAGTTTCCTCAAATTCAGCGCTCAAATAAAATGAAGTAAAAACAATGTTATTGTTGAAGATTTATGATATTTAATAAAAAATTCAGCAGTGTTTAACGGTTAAATTTATGTTTTCATAACCAGATAAGAATATAGAAATTTTAAAAATTGCTAAACTTTTGGAATAAACTTGTTAAATACGCTACTACCTATTCTTTCTTCCTTCAGATGAAGAGAAATATTTTTTATACATTTTAATTGAACATTTATATAAATAAATTTTTAGGAACCAGTATTATGTCAAAATTAAATTAGAAATATATGATTGTGAGCTATCTTCAAGATCACTCTTTTCATTATTTCAAACTTAGAAATATTCCAATTTAAAAATAAAACCAATTTTGGCTAAGTTTTTAAGAAATTTGAAACGTTCATAAAACAGCCAAACTACTTTTAATTATAATTTCGAGACGTTTTAAAATTATAATATAACATTCTTTAAAATTGTAAACTACATAACATATTACTTTAATATGTACGTTTACTTTGAAAATGAACTAAGCACTCAATGTCGGCAGACCAGTTACTGTATTATTAAATGCCGAAAGAACTCCTTTTTTTTTTTTCAAATTAAAAGAGAATTCATACACCTAGATTCAACGTTGTATTTATATTTTTATGTAAGTACCCGAATTCGGAGGTCTTCTTGTTGTCCTAAATAGTAGACATATTAAGCCTTTAAGTGTAATCAAAATTAAAACAAAAATCTCATCATTTTTGAAAAGATCAAAAAACAGGAATTTAACTGAATAAATCAAAACTAATTGAAGCGCACGCTAAGTGAAATACTTATATATTAAGGAATTAAAATATAAATAAAAATAATCAATTTACAAAAAAAAGCATTTTTTTAAAAATCTTAACATCGGAAAAAACATAAGATTGAATATTTGATGGATGGATATGAATTTCCTCATAAAATTAAAAATTAATTGTTATAAATAGTATATTACACTAAAAACCTTTTTTTAAAATAAAAAAGTAAAACATTTCTGCTGCAATAAAATTGTTAAGATTGACAAGAAAATACTTTGAGTTTTAAGATAATGAAAAAAATAGCTTTGTGGGATAATAGTTTTGGAAAATAAGATAATCAATTTCAATAGGTAAGTTATAGCAATAACTCTTATGCCAAATGTTAAAAACTTATCCCTCTTGATTTGACTTCGTTTGATGCTAATTCCATAGGTTTTTTTACGTGTTCTTCCCACTGAGTGAATACAATTTTTGATGAGCCTGATCCAGAATATTTCTAATGTTGTTTTGATTGTTTTAATTAGCAAGGTTTCAAAATTTTCAACAGCTCTGAAGCCGTTGAATGAAGCAGTCTGAAACGTCTGTGCAATGATTCGTTTACATTTGGTAGCCTCCATTCTATAATATATAATAAGAACATTTTTTCTGTGCTACGTACATTAGCGTTTTGTATACTTGTATACATAGATAATATGGAAAAAAAAAAGCTAGGAAGGGAAAAAATAAGTATCAAACAAGTTTCAGCAGTTTCCTTTTTTTAAAAATATAATTTGAAACAGAAGCATTATGACTCTTTCTCGATCCTCTAATAAGTTATTATAAATGAAGGATATTGTTTAGAATGTTTTCTAAAAAAGTCCATAAAATATTAAGAGAGAAAAGTTAACGAAAAGAAAGGAGCAACAGGTCAGACGATCGATCGATATTGATAAAGCATGGCGGAAAATTTTGAAATATGCCATACGGATACTTCATGGAAAAAGAAATTGATTTCATTACAAACTCAAATTGAACATTTAAAGGAAATTTTGAAATTCAGAAAAGATAAAATACTCTTGCTCCAACATCTTTACACCATTATTGCGATAGGCTATTGGCATTACGATTTTCTAAATCAGAATACGATAGACGACATTTTTATTTAATTTTAGTTAATCTTTTCATACTTTATTTTGAAATAATATTAAAGTTATTAGTATTGAATTAGAAATAAAGGGAAAATACTTAAAGAGGTATTGAAAGCAATATAGAAGGAAGATAGAATAAGAAAAGTATATAAACATACCATTCATTTAAAAAACTTAGAAAGAACAACATGGAATACTCACCTTTCTTCACGTTTGTATCCAACCGGTCGCTCAGCTCCGACCCACGCTTCCTGGTATTGCACAATCAGGGATCGATATCTGGGATTTCTCAGAATAACAATGTGCTGCCATCTATAGAGACCATTTTATTAAATGAAAGAAGTGATGATATGGTAGCCGAAAACTAAATAATTATTAATAATTATAGAATTTATTTTTTATTACGTTTTTGATTTATAATCTTATTAATGTACTAGTTCATAATATAATAGGATATAAGAAATGTTTTTAAAATTCAATGGCAAAAGATTGGCATTGATTTGCATTTTGAAAATTTTAATTTGCATGTAGTTTATTAGCAAAACACACAACTGAACAACAAGTGATCATGAGAAGATAATAGAAAAAAGTATTAAAAAATATTCTTTTTTTTGTATAATTCAAACACTAATTTGATGCAAAATTTTATTTCTTGGGTGCAGACATTTCATTTCTTTTTAAGAACTATAAGAAATTTTTCTTTACTTTCAGAGATTAAATAAGTCTTAAAACCTGAGGAATAATCCATCAATGTAAAATATTTTGGATAACTGTGAGTAAATATCAGAATAGAAATGTTATATCTAGAATTCTGAGCAATATTTAAGAACAGTATGAAAGGTTTAATCTTCGAATAACTGTAGTAATTTTAAGATTTTTACAAAAAATTATTATGAGAATTTATTTTATTTTTAATGCTGTTTCAAAAATTAACTGGGATTTATATGAAGAAACTGAATATTGCACAATTCGAAATTATAATAAATTTTTCATGCACCAGCCTTAAGGAATTTGTAAAAATTATTATTTCCACGTTTAATGACATTAATCATAGTTGTGATATTGTAAATTCCGTATTTAATATTATGATACAACTTCTTATTCTTTATATGTGTTTTACCCGAAATAATCAAAATACTTTGATACGTTCGTACGTATCTTGTTTCGTTCCTTTTTCTCGGACTGAAGAAATGCCTAGTTTCCTATGGAATATACCAGACAGTATTTTATTCAAGATAAAAAAAACTTAACATTAATTAAAAAAGCTAATCAGGTTCAGGTTTAGAAAATTCAAAAAATTCTTCACAAAACTTTTACTATATATTTAGAACATATTAATGCATTTGTATTAAGAAAATTAGCAATATTTATGATAAACAATGTGCATTTTGTAGAGAGTTTCATTATAATTTAATGACGAAATTTCAGATTTTAAAATTTTCAACCCTGAAAAAAATGATCGTTGAAATACATAAACGCATTAATGCTCCCCTCCTATATAAATACCATAGGCTTATGATTAGGAAGTGAATGCTACAAGAGGTAACATATTTATTTTTAAAAATTTGCACCCTGGCACTTTGTGCTTTGTAGTTTAATGAAGAAAACCAATTAGTTCTCTATCACATTCACTGTTCTCTCTCTAAGTTAATTCTATATGTTTCATAACTATCACGCTCATTGTACATGAAAAAACAAACTACCTGACAAAGAATTTCACCTTTTCTCCAAATTTCAGCTTTATATTAATTGCCAAATTCTTCATAGATATTCTTGATACTTATGCGAAATATTTTATTTTAATTCATCTTATTTATTGATTTTTATTATTATTTAGAATTTAAATGGGTCTTCATCTTTTAATATGACATCTTTTAATGTTTGTCTCTTTTAAAAAATAGACAAACATTAATTCATATAATGATAGTAAAATTTGAGGAATTTTAGAAAATCATGTGTGATTGGAATAAATTCCTCTAATGTCCCTTTTGGGATTGATAAAATATGCAATTTTACAACAATGAAAAAAAAATTATAGGACCTGTGCCACGACCACATAATAAACGTTACTACGCTTGTCACGACGTGTTAAAGTGATCTGAACTACATGAACTATCCTCAAATATTTAGGAAAATAACGACTATAAAATATCTTCATGACTTTCAGAAAATAATGATCATGTGAGATAGGAAAACAAATCCTCTGATTCCATATTGAGAACGGATAAAGCATGTAATTTAGAAATGATCTATTGGTGCACGATTAGAGGGTCTCTCTCTAATCGTGTATATATATATATATATATATATATATATATATATATATATATATAT
>JAPMOQ010012449.1:447621-460423 GCA_026543055.1 Argiope trifasciata
GTTTTTCCTCAGAAAAACATATTTCGTTAAAAGTTTCGCTGATGCTTTAAGTTCGGAATGCCTAGAGGTATAAAGTGTTTCAAAAGGATCATGTTGCTGCTTATAAAAATGTCGGTAAAGGTATTAGAAAGATCCCTTGTATATTGCACGTCAGCCCCATTTTTATTTCGAATTTCATTTAAAAATTCAATCTGAATCGGAATAAGACAGAAAACTATAGGCCTCAAAAGTTAACACCTCGTGATGAAAGAAAGCTTACTCATGAGTTTAAAAATAGTAGCATAAATGTTGCAAAAGTTTGAAATCAAGCAGAACTTATTCATATGTCCTAGCAAAAAGTGTACAATTGCATCCGAAAATCCAAAAGATTAGTTTAAAAAAAAAAAAAACGGTGGCCTTATCCAAAGTGGAAAAACACATATTTAAAAAAATTTTAAGCAACTTCTCATGTTTGTAATTTTTAGTTAGACATTTCATATTTATACTGCTTCTCACATTAAAAAAAATTTATAGAGTATATTATTTCCTTAGAAAGAGTATATGGTTCACTTAAATTTATTATGGTGCCCTCAAAATTTTAGATCAGACACTATGCCATTATCATTCGATTGGATATGAGTAGCTGCTGCTGCAAACTATCACGTTGAAAGTACAATCATCGAAACTTTTATTTTTATTTGGATGGTAATGTAACAAAAAAAAATGCAGCTGAGTTTTAAACTTTAAAAAATAATGTGAAATATCATCAAAATCTTCTACATTTGCACATTTAGATTGATATTTAAGGGGAAATAATTGCGATTATTACTTTTCTCACCTTTTTAATATATTATTATTCCTTTAAAAGTTTCATTCATATTTAAGATAGAATCTTGAAAAAGTCTTTTACTTGTTATTTATTTAAACAGCTTTTTAAAGATTTTCTTTGTTTCAAATATCTATCGGAAAATCATAGGTATTTGGTAATTCCTTTATTTTTATAAATGAACTCTATCAGTTCTTTAAAAGTAGGTATTTCTGTTAAAGTAATTTTCGCAACTATTATACCAAATTAATGCATTTACAATATTACGATTATTGTACTATCAATATTTTAATGCAGCTATTAACAAAATTTTTTGAATAAAATAGATATTATTTCAGAAATCTCTGAAATATTATTAAAAGTATTTGTACACTTTCCAAAGCCCAAAAATTCGAAATATTTAACAAAATTTTCTTCAAATTCAGCTATCAAATAAAATGAAGCAAAAGAACGTTTTTGTTAACGATTCCTGATATTTAATTAAACAGTTAATTTTGTTTAATCGTTGAAAGATATGTTTTTATATCTAGATAAGAATATTTAATTTTCAATATTGCTAAACTTATTGAATAAAAATAATAAATATGCTAATACCTTTTCTTCTTTCCTCCTGCTGAAGTAAAATATGTTTTATGCATTTTAAATTAAAATTTAAGTAAATAATTTTTAAATAACCAGTATTAATCCAAAATTAAATTAGAAATACATGATTGTGATTTATATTCTACAGAAATGGTTTGAAAAAAAACGTAAGTATGAAAGGAGTTTTAGCAGTTTAAAAAGAGTATAATTTGAGATAAAAACGTTATAACTTCTTCTGCACCTTGAAAAAAATATTATAAATGAATGATATTGTTTAGAATGTTTTTAAAAATATCTAATGAGATATTACGAAATGAGAGTTAAAGAAAAGACAGGAGCAACAGGTCCGACGATCCATCGAATTGCTGAGCTTAAAGGATAACTTTAAAATAAGCCATAAGCATATTTCATGGAAAAGGAAATTGAACTTGCTAATAATTTAAACTGAACCTTCCAAGGAAATTTTCGAAAAGAGAAAATACTATTGCTGTAATTAACACCATTATGACTATAAACCATTGTCATTACGATTTCCCAAATCCGAATACGACGGACGACATTTTTGTTTAATTTTAATAAGTCTTTTCATATTTTAAATTTTAAATTGGAGGTATTAGGATTGTATTATAAATGAGGGGAAAGCACTGAAATAAGTTTTAAAAGCAATATTGAAGGAATATAGAATAATAAAAGTATATAAACATATTATTCATTTAAAAATCTTAAAAGCAACAAGATGGAATACTCACCATTTCTACCTCCTTTCTCTAAACGGGCACACAGCTCCGACCCACGCGTCCTAGTATTGCATAATCTAGGATCGATATCTGGGATTTCTCGGAATAATATTGTGCTGCCATCTGTAGAAGCCATTTGAGAAAATGAAATAAATTCAATAAAATAAATATGGTCGCTGAAAACTAAATAATTTTCAATAATTATTGAATTTATTTTTATTATGTTTTTGACTTTTAATCTTGTTATTTTACAAGCACTGAATATATTAAGACGTAAGAAATGTTTTCGAAATTCACTGACAAAAGATTGACATCGGTATTGAGTTTGAAAATATGAATTTACATGTAGTTTACAAGTAAAAAAATATAATTGGACAAGTGTTCTTGAGAAAATTTTGAAAGCGGTTTTAAAAAAATATGTCCCTTCTTTTTAAAGTTTTATTTGAACATTGTTCCGAAGCAAAATTTTATTTCTTAAATGTAAACTTGTCATGAGTATGTCTGACTATATGACATTTTGCTTTACTTCCAAGACTGAATAATTCGTGAAATCTGAACAATAATCCATCATTGTAAAATATTTTGGATAAGTATCAACACATATCAGACTTCAAATGTTATATCTACAAAGCTATGTGATATTTAACAATATTATAAAATCTTGAATGTTTGATAAATTATTGTAATTTGATTTTTACACAAAAATTATTAGTTTTGCTGAAGAATTTATTTTATAAACAATTTAAATTTAAAAAGTTGACTTGAATTTATATAAGGGACTTGAATATTATATAAATTGCAATTACAATATATTTTACATGCATCAGTATTAAGCAACTTAGTGAAAATTAATACTTCCATGTTTAATACTTTCATCATAGTTGTGATATTAATATTGCAAATTCAGTATTTAATAATGATGCGAAAAATTCTTATTCTCCACGTACGTTTTAACCAAAATGATCAACAGATCGTGATATTGTTTTGTACCTTTTTTTCGGATTAAAAAAAACATCTAGCTTTCTTATGGAATATCCTTGACAGCACTTTATTCCTTTAAGATAAAATAAATTAATGTTTATTAAAAGAGATAGTCAGGTATAGTTAGAGAAAATTTACATTTTAAAAAGCTCTTCGGTAAAACCTACATATTTAGAACACATTAATATTATTCTGCTAAGAAAATTATCAAAAGTTATGGTAAGCAATATACGTTTTGCTTCTTACAATGTAATGATGAAATTTTAGATGGTAAAATTCAACAATGAAAAATTTGTCTTTGAAATTCATTAACGCATTAATGCTTTCCCTCCCAGATAAAAACTATAGGGTTATGATAAAGATGTGAACTCCACAAGAGCTAAAATAATTATTTTCAAAATCCAGCACACTAGCACTTTGTGCTTCGTAATATAGTGAAGAAAACCAATCAGTTCTCTATCACGTTTACTCTTCTCTCTACGAGTTAACTCTGTACGCTTTATAATTATTGCGCTTCTTGTACATAAACAAACAAGCAAACTACCTGACAAAGGATTTCCCCCATTCTCCAAATTTCAGCTTTACATTAATTGCCAAATCCTGCAAAAATATTCTTGATACGTATGGAAAATAGTCTTATTTTTCTTCTTTTATTTATTAATTTTTATAATTATTTAATATTTACATTGATCTTCATCTTGTATTACGAACAAACAGTGAAACAGTAACGTAAATAATGATCATAAAATATTTGGAGGATTTTCATTAAATCATGTGAGATTGAAAAAAATCCTGTGATGTCCTTTTGGGGATTGATAAAATATGCAATTTTCTCACAATGGAAATAATGAATAGAACCCAATCCACGATCACATAGTAAAAACAACTACGCTTGTTGTTTGATATGTAAAGGCGAGAAGAATTGCGTAAACTATTGTCAAACATTTATGAAAATATTGGGATTTTATTTTAGATTGGAAATTTATTTTATATTATTAATATAATTTTTATTAATAATAAAATATTTTTTATACATTATATTATTAATATAATTTATTATTAATTATAATTATAAAATATTATTATAATTATATATCTGATTTTATATTGGGTATGGATAAACAATGTAATTTAAAACTTATCTATTTAGGCGCGATTAGAATGATTCTATCTAAATTGTTTAGTTTATATAGAATCATTTAATAGCTCTTTGAGACTAAATGTAATTTAACTGGAGTTCGAGCAACTTTATTTCAAACCATGTTCTTGAAGCCTTCGAATCCTACAAGGGACAATGCTGGTCCAAGATGGATTTAACATACAACAAATTAGCGGACAGATAGGTTTTTGGTGGAATCGAGTTTATTAAACCATTTATTTTTCGAATCTAATGTTCACATTCTTGAACATGGCCAGGGTTACCAAGATGCATTTCTGTATAAGAATATGATGCCTTATGTGTTTAAAATATTTAATTTCTGCTATGATAATACTTTTTAAATACTGCTAATGATTTTTTTTAATAAAGAAAGGCACGAGTCTTTTACCTCGATTTTCCTATCTACTTAGATAATATAGTTCCTCAATTTCTGCTCTGCTTCTACCCCTTTGAGTGTTTTAAGAAGTCATAGTGAGATATGGTAATATACAGAGAAAAGTAGCAAACCTTCCAAGCCTACGGCAATCTATAGATGTGAATATCTGTTTCCACCACTTACGGTTATAACGGCATAGTACTGAACTTTTCGAGCTGCATAATATAACGATGAAAACTTAATGTTCTTCCAAAATTTTCAAAAAATTTGAGAGGCATTAAGAAATTTGATCACATGCATTTTCATATTTCATTTCGGTAAATTTAAAATGTGGACAATCGTACAAATCTTGTCGAATTTTTTTGACATTTACAAGACTTTCTCTTTAATTTATTCGTGCGAAAAAAATTTTTAATGAACTGATTTTCCTCACAGATAAATAGTTTGAAAAAACATTAACAATTTAAAGCTTATCATGAACTTGATATATATGTATAAATAATATACAGAGTTTTTCAAAAATTAACTATTTCAGCGTTATTAAATTTCCTGTGGGAGCATTTATTTAGAATGCAGTTATTCCTGCATGGTAATTTTAAACCATTTCTCATTGAATGTATTAATTGCTGTTTGTCTTTCTATACATACGATTTCTTTCGTGGAAATTGACGATAAAGAGAATATTTTAAGAGAATAATTAAACTTTTAAAGAGAACTATTTTATTTAAGAGTTGATACTTCTATAGATTTCTAAAAATCATCGACATTTCATGCGTATTAGAAATTTTGTTTATCTTAAACTAGGAAAAACTCAACACGTTTTTTTCCCCTTTTTGTAAACTAATAAAGTAAATTATTACACTCCCTTTATCAAGTTTTTGTCCTAACATGAAGCTTTACATTCTTTAAAAATATCGTAGTTTAAGTAAGCACTTATATGTCAAAAAAATATTTTATAATAGAAACGCGTTCAGAAAAATTACTCCAAAAGAGAGATACAAATTACACAAAAATCAATCGGAATTTCCTAAAAATCTATAAAAAAGAAATTAAGAAACACTTCACATATCAGAATAAGTATTTATTGTAAAAAGATACACAAAAATATTTGGGATATAATTAATGAAATGATTAAAATTCATTTAGATAAAAGTCTACAAAGCTTTTTCAGGACTTTGCAGAAAATTTAAAATTTGGCTCAGTATTCGTTATTATGTATACCAGCGGGTGACCGAGCTCCGCTCGGAGAAAACAGGTATCGAAGCTAACTCGAAGATTTAAATTTTCAATTGTGATTTATCAAAACAATACATGCCATAAGAAAATTTGTGAAACCATTGGTGAAAAGATAACCGGTAAAATTGCACCATTGTAAACTATTCTAAACAAAGTTAGAGTTTGGAAAGGGAACTATTCTATACAAAGGTAAGGTAAAGGTAAAGATTGAAGTGTGTTGAAGTTCAATATTTTTCACAAATTTATTTAGAAAAACCAAACATATATACATACATAAGAAAAACATATTATAAACTTATAACAGCATAAACATAATAAACATTAATCAAAAGCACGTTACCGCTTGAAACCCATTAGGCAATAGACAAAGAAAATTTAAGTGCTCCCATCTATAGCCATTATGGCGAACTAATAAAGTTTGAAAATATCCTATCTGTAACTCAGAACTGCTCGACCGTAGCGCTTCAAAACCGGCGCAAATCGATTCATCGAGGTCAAAAACCCCAGACCCCCAAGTTTACCGGAGTTTATTAATTCTGAGGCGATTTTCGACTTGGCAACCATTCCTCGTACTATAAGATAAGTATAAGTATACTTAATATAATAAGTTAATATAAGATAATATAAGTATACTTAATTATTATCGTCACCTTTTATTCTCTCGTTTGACAGGTGCCCCTTTTGAATAATGTGCATTTTTAAATATCTCATTTGCTTTATATCATTCTTCTAAGAATGAGATGTTAATGGAGTATATATTCACAAGCAAATTTCAAGTCTAAATAGTAAGTGCACATATCTAGAATACTAGCAACTGCCTTTGTCATAGTTGAAACTTTTTTTTTCCAAATCATAATTTTAAAATTCACATTAATTTACACGAAATATTTTTCAGTTTCTGCACTTTATTTATGAATATAAGAAATATTTACATGAACTTTTCCAATGAAAGTCAGAAACTAATTAATATAATGTATAAATGACAATTTATATTAACTGAATCCTCAACTTAACAGATAATTCATGCTATAGATATGCATGGATGAACAATGTACTACAACAAAGATCCCTTTCTCTCTTCTTTCTAGGGTTAAGAATGTTTAAATTTTGAAATGAAATTGAATGAAGATTTGAAAAAAATGAAGCGATTTATTTTAATATCTGCTATGCGATGTAGCGAAAGAAATTGAAAACTGATCACCAAAAAAAATTCTAATGAATCTAAATACTTTAGAGCTTGAAGTGCCCCAGAATGGAGTTCATGGAATTTTATCGGGATTTCTAAGAACACAATCAGAAAGATATATGAATATTTGTTTAGCTTCATCTACACAAAACTGGCGATCTTTGCAAGTTAATTTGTTTGTCGACCCATTTATGTCTAAGCGAAGATAGTTCGTATCTTCGTAGGCAGGAATATAAGTCATTTCGCATCTGAAGATAATTCAAAAACTCAATATATTAGATGATGAAAATCTTGGCATAGCTTTATCACCATTATCATCAAATGTTGGATTATATCCACCAAAAGACTGGTATATGGTTAATTTATATATTCTCAGGCAAAATGAATGAGATAAATAAAAAAAGTAACCAGTTAGATAAATGCAGTTTGATATAAGAATCTATTTAAAACCTCCATTCTAAGTCATGTTTTGATTTCGGTCAATCTAGTGGAATTAAAAACATATATTATTAAGTTGGTGGTATTTTGAAAAAAAATCATTTGTTTCTGTTGAAAAAATTAAAATGCTTTTTGCTAGACTTCTTTTATTGGGTAATGTATGAATGCAAACTCACTCCGCTGTATCTATAAGAATGTAAACTTTGAAAAAATACTTAATAATTTTTGAAATATTTCGTACGGGGGAGGATAGACTATTTTAAGAATTCATGCATGCGCAACAAAAAAGAGCCAGAGGTATCACAATTAACATTTTATATTATTTTTCCTATATCAAGGCTGCTATATTAAGACAAGAAAAATGTTTAACATAAAGATATCAGATGTGGTAAAATTCTCCAATAACTTTAAGGTAATTAAAACATTCTAAGAAAAAATCAAACATTTTCTTTTATTCTTATCAAAGAAAATTACAATTTCAAAAAATGCATAAGAAAAATTATAAACATATTAAATACAAAGCTATTTTGTACGCAGGCTGATAGATTACGCGCTTTCTCAGCTACAAAAAAATAAACTTCCATTATTAACTTATGGGAATATCACATAGCTTTGAATATCAGAAAACTATATGCAAGTGTTTCATCTTTAATTGGAGGTTTATGCTTTTAAAAATACCATAGAATATGAACTATAGGCAATATTTGAAATTCAGAAAATACCCTTGAAAGATGTGCCCACCATGTTCAACAGTATGGTATTTGACAAATCAATCTATGAGTAATTAATTATCTTCTTTTTCTCAGATAAAAAGATTTATATAGATAATGTACATTTTCTTATATTATGAGAATATATGTTTACGTTCCAAAAATATAACATGATATCATGAGAATATTAACTTTGCTTATCAGGGCTTTCAAAAATTATCCTATAACCTTTCAAAACTACCAGATATGTCTGTTGGAAAAAAACAAAAAAAATCAGATCAACAAACAAATACATGACCTTGAATACCACATGGGGGAACAAGATGTTACCTAAATTAAAATATGACAAACAAATGATGGAAGGGCAAAGGAGAATTCATTCTTTGTTCTACTTTTTCTTTGAATAGCTCCTGAATACATAATTTATCCCTATTACTGTTTAAATATTTTAATATACATTAATACTACCACTTTATAGATGAAGAGCAGGGATTGACGAAACTTCTGAAATGAATTGACATTTCTCTTAAGCGATTTCAGCTATGATGTTATATTGTTCGCCCTAGCAGCATGATCAAACTATTGTGGGCTGTAAATACATACATTTTCAAAAACAATTGCCACCTCAAGTAATAATTTTATTACTAGTAAAAACAAATAAAAATCAATTTGAACTTGTAAATTTGATTTTCCTATCTATAGAAAATTATTTCAAATGACTCATTCAAATCAGAACAGTTTCAAAGTAAGAAGAACCACAAATTCTTGATTAAAAATATCCAGTATGACTAAAAAAAGTACTTACCTATTTCCATCCTGTTTTCATTCTGTTTTTTACACACAGCTTCTCAGATGGAATATGTGTATTTTCACATCCTACCGGTACTTTCAGTTCTAAATGGAATTACACAACTGATAGTAACGGTAGAATAAGAAAAGGCACACAAATTGTTATGCTGATTTACGATTAAGGAACATCAGTTTTCTGAAATGCAAAAAAATATATGAATAAATGTATGAATGGATTAAAGGGTCACTTCAAATTTAAATGAAGCTGACGTTTCAAGTTTTATTTCTCAAAAAGAATATAGGATAATTTAAATGTTTAGATTAATGTGAAAACGAAGGTAGCACTCATTTTTCTTAAGAGCTCTGCTATAAAAGATTGCTATGTTCCGACCGAAAAAATACAAAAAGGATTTAAAAATGCACAAGATGAATTAAAAAAAAAATATTTACTATTGCCTTCATTCTTTTTCATTGTTTTTTTTAATATATATTTTTACAAACATCACCTCCGATGGAAATTGTGCATTTTTACATCTTACCTGTAGTTTCAGCTCTAAATGGAATTACAGAACTGAACGCAACGGTAAAAAAAAGCACCTGAATCCCTACGTGTATTAACAATTGAAGAATATCAGTTTTCTGAAATGGAAAAATATATGAAGATTAATGGCTTAAATGTCACCTCTCATTTAAATGAATCTAGTGTATAAAGTTTTATTTCTCAAAAGGAATATCAAGAAACGTAAATGTTTTGATTAACGTGAAAACAAATGCAGCAATATTTCTTAACATCTGTCCTACAGAAGATTGCTATTTTCAGACAAGGAAAGAAATATGATGTTTATGATATGAAATAAAAAGTATTGCAAATTGTTGTATTTTTGAAGAAATTTGAACAACAGTATAATAAGAAATTCGGACGGTAAGTATTAAATTCGATAGCTTGAACTCTATCTTCCAGGCATTTGATCAGCCATGATGTAAAAAAATAAAACAAAATTAAAGATATTAGATAAAATGTATAGCAATATTTTATATTTTTAATGAAATTAGAACAATGTAATAATAAGAACTTCATATTTTAAATTTTAAATTCTATAGACGGTATGTATATATATATGTAAACATATAGTATATCTGTATACTTTATAAGTAAATGTATAATTTCTTTATAGAGAAATCGTTTCTATCCATAATAATCATATTCAAATCGATATAGTTTAATAAGTTAATTAGATAATTTCATTATATAACCTATGTTATATAATTAACATAAGTTTGAAATAAATAATGACTCACAAATCTAAAGAAATCAGACATGAACACTGGCTTGGAGGAAAAAAAAAGGAAAAGCTCTTGAAATTATGAAATTTGTAATTATAAACTCTGAGAAGTAAGATAATTATGAAGATATATATATATATATATATATATATATATATATATATAGTTTTAAATGTAAAAATTTTTTCAATGAGAACATCAGAATAAAGAATTAAAAAATAAACTTCAACAAAATGAAATAAAGAAATCTATTTGGCAAATTCTATATTACTTTACAGTAAGCATATACACTTATAGCATTCTTTCAAATAATAGGTTTCGTAGATTATTGTACCTATATTCATTGAGAAACGTACGTTTTCACAAACAAACACACACACGCACGCAATCACATACATACATTGTATGAAATTCAAACAATTTCACTGGTTTCAGCAATTATTTAATCACTTGAATTTCTCCTATTGTTGAATCTAGTTTTATTAGATCTAAATGTAAAAACATTTTCAATAAGAACACTAGAATAAAATATAACTAAAACTTCAGAATGAAAAAATGGAATCTATTTTAGAAATTCTAAATTACCTTTACAGTAAGCATACACACTTCAAGCATTCTTACAAATAATTGGTTTCGTAGATTATTGTACATATATTCATTTCCAAATTACTATCAATTAATTTTGAACGAATTTTTAACTTGATTTAGTATCTTTTTAACGTTAATTTTATTTATCTTATCAAGTTTTTTTAATTAGATAATTTCATTATATAACCTATGTTATACAATTAACATAAGTTTGAAATAAATAATGACTCACAAATCTAAAGAAATCAGACATGAACACTGGCTTGGACGAAAAAAAAGGAAAAGCTCTTGAAATTATGAAATTTGTATTATGTTTGGCAAATTCTATATTACTTTTACAGTAAACTTATACACTTCAAGCATTCTTTCAAATAATAGGTTTCGTAGATTATTGTACCTATATTCATTTCCGAATTACTATCAATTAATTTTGAACGAACTTTTATCTTGATTTTATCATCTTTTTAACGTCAATTTTATTTATCTGATCAAGATCTTTTATTTATTTGATATTAATAATTCTAAAATTATTTCATTTCACCGTCTATCCGAAAAGGATTGTAAAAAGACCCTTTGTACCCATCTTTGGTAGTTAATGAAAACTTTATTCTTTACTTGTGTTTTCGTATGTTTTCTAATCGCCTTTATCAACTATAAACTATAATTCCAGTTAATATTATTATGTTACAAAAAAATAAAAATGGACTCGCCCAGGAAAAATTTCGAACCTCTTATCTTGAATTCCTTACAATAAGGATATGAAAATAATTCAATTCAGAAATTTAAGTACTTTTTTCGTAATTAAATAATTTACCATTAAAAATAATTCACGTTTTGATATGATAACTCTTGCTTAAAAAACGTGGTAATAGGAAAGGAAAATAGTAAAATAAAAGGAAAAAGTAGAATAGTAGAGGAAAATGCTAGTCATAAATGTATTAGATAAGGTAAACTTTCATACCAATTGTCAAATAATCAAATAAGAATTTAGCAATAGAAGAATACAAAGATGTCAGTACAAATTTTTTAATAAATCGAAAATACAAAGATGAATGTTGAAATAAGATGAATAATGTGCTGAAATATGAAACATTAACCTTACTTTTAGTAAAATGAATTAATTTTCAAATAACAAATAAAAGAAGTGGCAAACAACTTGAATACAAATCTGTAATGTACGCAGGCAGACAGGCTCCACGTGTCCTTAATTAAGAAAAAAATAGACCTCCGAACACGATAATATTATACAGCTATGACTATCAGAAAACTTGTTGAATATATTTTATCAAAAATTAGCCAGTTATACATTTAAAAATATCATATCAATTTAATTCTAGAAAATTGCCTTTAAAGTAAACTGAGAATTTTCTCAAATTTCGGGTCCTACCCATTCAGTTAACCTTTTCAGAACTGTCTTCTTTAGAAATAAAAGAACGTACACTGTTATATAGGTTATGACAAATCAGTGGATGAGCAATTAATTGTCTGTTCTCTTTGTAAGTTGAAAATATTTATGAAAGTCAATGGGAAATTGCTTACATTACGAGAATATTAGCTTCCATTCTGAAAATATAGCATGATATAATGCGAATAATAATTGAATTATGAGGGCTATTCAAAAATATCTGATAAAGATCTGGCTGTGGTAAAAAAAGAGGAAAAAAGTGAGATGAACATAGAAATATATGTCTCTGAATGCTACAGGAGTGAAGCAATTCTTCGAAGATGAAGATATCTAAATATGAAAACCTGAAAATCGAAGCTGCTAAAATAATAACTCTAATTATGAGAGCAGAGATTATTTATATAATTGCTTTTAATTGCACGTGCGAATGGAATCAACTTTTCTTCAACAGAAACACATATATTATAAATTCAAAGTAATATTGGGTTGTTCGGAAAGTCATTTCGTTTTTTTTTTGTCAAAATGA
>JAPMOQ010012449.1:460823-488219 GCA_026543055.1 Argiope trifasciata
TCTAATTTTACTTTATTTTCGAAATAACTCATTGAATGGAATCATCGGTTCTTCAACAGAAATCTGTACTGCCAATTCAAAAAATATTTTTCGGAACAGGCCGCCTGTGAAGATTATGTGAATGCAAAATAATTCTATTATTTTCAACATTATTTGGTGAAACGTATATATCTGAAATAAGGAAAGTCTGAATCTGAAAAATCAGAAAATAGGAAATTCCAAAAGACTTTCAAGTATCACTTGAATATTTCGTTCTTCTTATAGTCCTTTGTCTTCGTTCTCTTAGCAGAGGGCTTCTTTGATGAAATCTATGAATTTACATATCCTACGGTTGTTGCCAGTTATAATTATTTTTCAAAACTGACAACATCCTTAAGATATGAAAATGCACAGGAATTTGAGATTTTCTGTAACGGTTGATAAAAAGGATATCTTCTGAAATGATAAACATCTGTATCTGTAGTGACTAAAAATCTGAAATGTTAAAAATATCACTGAAATTTGAAAAATATCACCTACTTATTGCAATCCTTTTTCTTTCAACTTTTTAACTCAGAACTTCTTTGTTGAAATAATGCAGTCATCGAGAGAAGTTAAAATAAAACGGTGAATGCATATTATAGTCCTCTATTTCTGTTTCTTTCTCAGATGTTCGTTTATCTAAAATTATGATTTCATGATCAGCAGAAATAAGTATATGTTATCATACCGTTTTAAAATTTATTGAAAATAGAGTTTTTGTATAATAAATGGTGTTAAATGGACAGATATAAATAAAAAAGGGCTTCAAACAATTAAATACAATATGCAGCCAAAATATAAAAAGTACTTGCCTTTAGAAATTGCATGTTTTTAGTTTTCTAAAACACCTGATCTGTCCATGGACCCTGGGAATTTTTTTCCTATTTGCAGCTATTGCTCAGTTCAAACTATTTTTCTAAGCATGATGCTATTGTAGAGGGAGAAGAAACACACGAACCTCAGATTTTTAATTGCTATTGATGAAAATATGAGCTTCTAAAGAGGAAAAAAAATAACGATTAGAAAATGATTTATATGACATTTATTATGAAATTAAAACATATATATATCTAAGTTTTTGTCTGAAAAGGAATTTGCATTGTAACCATATTTTTGCCTAACAGGAAAATAATGGTGGTACTAAATATTTAATAGTAGTTCCCCAATAGAAGATTGATACGTTGACACAAGGAAAAAAGAGACAAGAAATCCATTATATGATACTGACTTTAATCCGAATTTTGAGATAATTAAAAAAAATTTGAACAAAAGAAGTATAGAAACTTTCAAATGGAAATATCAAATTTCAACTCAATGTACTATAGTTATATACATTTAATCTAATCTTACATTTAAGTTATACACATTAATGCATTGAATTAGCTTTACAGAAAGAATACGAATTTATTAGTTACCTCTTTTCAAAAGGCTTGAAAAATACTACTCTTTCGAATATCTCCCATTTTCAAAAATGTCTGCAATTAGCATCTTGTAATTAATTCTTCAGATATGATTGTCATACATTAATTAAAGTTTTAGTAGAAAATCTAATGTACATAAACAGAAAGTTAAAAAAGTACTTGTAGTATACTTTATATGTATAATTTATTTAGAGAGAGATCGTTTCTATCCGTAATGTTTATGCTCAGATCAAATCTAATAATTAAAATAGGCTTGAAATAAGTAATGACCTACCAGCCAAAAGAAATCAGTCATGACACAGACTTGGGCCAAAAAAAGCAAAAGTTCTTAGAATAATGAAATTTTTAAAATACAAACACTATGAAGAATATATAAATAAAAAATTTATTGAATAAATTTATACAAAAATGTTTCAGATAATAATTAGTAATGTAAATAATAAAGAAGAATTAATACATAAAGAATATTAATCGATTACAATAATGATTAAATTTGATTATGAAAACACTAAAATTCACCTTTTCAAGGAAAGGAATTCTAAATTTCTATTTAAAGGATAATTTGTGTGTGTTTTTTCTTTCCAGGCTAGACCATTTCACCCACATTTACGAAATTTTACATATATATACTTCGGAGGGGGGGGGGGGGGGGGTTTTATTTGGAAAATTAAAAGTTCTTTAAAACATTAAAAATTTTTTTTTTTATCTTTTTTTTTTTTTTTTTTTTTTTTTTTTTTTTGAATATGCGTTTATCTTTTCCGTAAAAGGTTTCAGATTAAATTTTGATAGTGCTTCAGAAAATTCAATCAAAAACATTCAAAAAATATTTTATATTATAAGATTGTGTATTATGCTAAAATTGGAAGTCGGCATCCAGTACGGTGTAACTTCCATCTAGAAGAAAACTTTTTGACTGTTTGTAAGTTTTTATGTGATTTCCCGTTTCATATTTTACAATAAGTCAAGAGCGCAAAAAATGTATGAAATTTGCCGTAATAGTTGTCTCGAAAGTAATGGGAAAGGTTGCAGGTATTCATGCGAATCGGTTCTTCCGAGATGAATAAAGTCGGAATCTGTAATATTCGAAAATTCAAAATATTAAAAAGATGGCTCAAATATTGAAAACAGAAAGCTGCTTTTACATTCTCTCCAGGTGATCCTTGTTCAAGCAATATTTTCAAAAAAGACCTTTCAAAAAATAAAATGCACAAACAATCCGTGTTTTTGAAAAGCATTTGATATTAACCAAATTTTCTTAAATAATATACCTTTGAATCTCTAAATACCTAAATTTGAAATAGAAATTATTACAAACTTATTATGATCCCTTTCCCCCCAATTTTTTTTACCACATGGCAATTTTTGTGTAAACTTGCCTTTTCACAAATATTGGGGTATTTCTATTTAAAAAATAAAGGTTTTTTCATCCAAAAAATTAGAAAAATATTTCTACTCTTTGATTTTCAACAGCTGTTGATGAAAAGCAAATATTCGAAGATGAAAATGTCTAAATCTGAAAACGCGGAAATTTCGAAATGCTAAATGGCAATTCTTATTATGAAAAATAAAATTATTTGTCTCATTCTTTTTGATTGTGCACTTGAATGGAATGAGAGCTTCCGCAATTGAAATCCTAATGTTATCAGTTAAAAAAACATTTCTGGGAACAGGGTGCCTTTGAAAGAAATATTAAGGCATAATACATATTAAGGCATCTATGATTTTCAGCGTTTGTTGATGAAAAGCATGCATCTGAAATGATAAAAATCTGCATCCGAAATACTTGAAAATGAGAACTGCTAAAGAGCATATTTGAATCAATTGGATCGATTTATCTTATTAAATTCCTTTCTCTTCTAGTTTCCTTAGCAAATGGCTTCTTTGATAAAGTCTTTGAATTTGCGTATTTTACAGGGTTCGCCAGTTCTAATCATTTTTCAAAACTGCCCGCATCCGCATGATTTGAAATAGCACAGGAATTTATGATTATGTCATTTTTCGGCAGCATTAAGTTAAATGTAAAGATTTTGAAAATGTAAAATTCTGAATCAGTAAACCCTGAAATTCCAATGTGCTAACAAGCATAACATAAAATGAAAATAGTATTAAACATAAAATAAAACAATTATTTATTAATTGCACAATTTTATTTTTAATTTTTTTGTTTCACTTGACGCCTTTGATTGAAATTGTATATTTCCGTCACAATTCTTAAAAATTAAAATAAATATTTAAGGAATATTTATAATTCCTAAAAAGTCGGCAGGACAAAAATACAATTCATGTCATAAAAATAATACTTACATGTTTATTATATAGTTAGCTTTTTAAGAAATATATCTTTTGAAGAAAACTACTTATTTTCACACATAGTATATCTCCATTACAAATAATTCTTTCAGAGCAAAGTGCATTCGGTGATTTTCACAAAACAACTGATTATAGATAAAAATTTCTAAATATAAATACATCGATCATTGACTGGTTTATAAGTTTATCATGATGATTAAGAAAACAGTTTATTTAAAAAAGGAAATTTATCTCAGCCATAATTGTTGCTCTAATTGTGAAAGCAGCAAGAAGATTCAAATTTCATCATCTTAAGTGTCATCCTATGAGAAAGGACAAAAGCAAAGAAGATTATTTAAAGAATATACGATCGTATATGAAAAGGAAAAACTGTTCACGAACGTGATGTCTAGACCATGGGTTGGCAACCTGCGGATCTTTTGATGCAAAGTTGCGGCTCTCTAGTTCCACACAAAAAATAATAATTAACTATCAAAACTCTTAAAAAATAAGAAAACATATTTTTAAGTACCTAATCTTTCAATAGCTTCAGCTTTAATTAAAAAAACACACGAAGGATCTACTAGAAGAGAGATTCGAGAAATTAAAAACAAATGAAAGTACTATCGTGTTCACAGCAAATCATCTCAACACAAACACAAATGAGATCTACATTTATTCATTTAGAACTGATGCTGGATCACTTCAAAGGCTATATTTGAAAGATTTGAAAACCAAAGATTTGAGGAATGGTCACAGAACTCAAGAGCAAGAATTGGAGATCCAGAGATTCATGTACATAACGCAGTATGAGGGGATAACTGTAAATGAAATTCCGAAAGTTGAGGCTTTCATATTCCTTACACGGAAGAGTCTTACACAATGTTACAGTGAGGTGAAGAAGTTGGCATACATATTGCTGACGATTTTCGAGTCGACAAATTCGTGCGAGAAAACGTTATTTTGTATGAATATAATAAAACGTTAATTTAGAAGTTAACAAATAAAAATCTAGAGGCGTGCTTAAAACTTAAAACAACAAGTTATAAGCAGATTTAATCAAACTTTCAAAAGGCGTGCAAAGGTAAAGTTTCCATTGTTGTAACTATCTATATTTGTGTTTTTATATGATTAAAGGTTATTCCGTAATTAAAAGCCGTCAATTTTAAATCAAACATCAAATATATGTAAGGAAATACTATAATATTAAATCGAAAATTTTTGGTGGCTCTTGAAGAACTGACATTTTTTTAGACTAATTGTATTCGGTCCTTCTTTTTCAATAGATTGCTGATCCCTGACAGAAACAACTACAATACTGGTAAGTAAATCATACAAACAGTTTCTTGCATGCAGTTCGTGTGATTTTGATTTATTTCCATATACAAGTTTAATTCAATGTACATATCTTCACCTAATTTTCATTAATGTTTTTTTTATAATTGAAAGCTTTTGTTTAATGTTTGAATACCAAAATTTATGTTCCCACTTGCAGCCGTTGTTCGCTGTTTTGTACATAATTCTGTAGAACATTTTCTTTTTCATTCCCAGAAATATAAGTAAAATCCTAAAAAATTCGAAGTTGAATATTTTTCCTTAATACAATATCTCATTGCCTTTAATTCGCAGAAAGGAAAACAAAAGAAGGGTGGTAACATGGAGATTCTTAATGACTTTTAATACTTTCCGTTGGTTGAATGATAACATAATCGCTATACAGGCTTTTATTTAATTAATCATTGGCGTGCATCAATTGAATCTGGAAGCACAATTTCATTTTTGAAAGTAGTTTGAAAGCAGGTAAACAAGGCTAAGTATGAATAAGAGAAGAAAAGGTGGTGGCAAGTGGACTTAAGTAAATTCCTTGTCCAAAGTAAAATAATTCGAATCGCAAAAAGAATATTAAATTGTTAATTTTTCTTAATTTGACACACTTCTCTATGGATACAAATTGTACATTTTGGCGTGTCATTTCCTTCCTTTTTCATTAATCTTCTCTGGATTCGTCTCAAATGATATATGTCAACGTGCAAAAGAATGCAGATAAAAACAGTTTGGAAAGAGTTATCTAAGATTGGCAAGCCTTCTAATGACTTTCAGAATCTAAGCCGGATGAATTTGTGAAAGACTTAAAGTTCTCTTAGAATCGTGCAGGGTAAAGAATTTCAAATGGGAAATTTTATTTGTAATGAAAATGTCTGCCAACTACAAGATATGATGTAAACATGACATTTAAGAAGTAGCAAGCTAGTAATGGGAGAAATTTTTTCATTTGAAGAGCGGCATAATTATTTCATCCGGTCTCATCACCTTAGTCTTACAAATAAATCAAGTTGTTGATGTGACTGGAAGGGGATAAAGCAGTAATCGTGGGGAAAATTTGTTTTCATGAACGCAAGTACTAAAACAACAAAAAGTATTTTATGACAAAGAAAGTTCATAATCCACTTTCTGAAGACTGGAACGGAAATCAACGATTGTTTTGATTTAAGTGGTGCAAGAAATGAATATATAATAATCGTAAAAAAATTGGATGGCAACTTCATTGTTGAGACTTACCAGTGTCAGAGAATGCACTTTTCTTAATTTTGCCTGATTTTAAAAAAAAAATGCAGTCAGAGATATGAGAGAACAAGTATTGGATACATTAAATTTTCAAATGTATCTGCCCCTGCCATGTGAAGTTAACACTTCATGACCATAAAAAAACATATATTAACATGCCCTTGTCGATGCGATTTAAATAAGTTTTTTGTTAGCAGTAAATCTTTTTAAATGAAACAAATTTAAATCATAAACTCTTTTAAGTATAGAGAATTAAAATCTTAATTCTCAAGCATTCAACTAGAATCGACAAAGTATCTATCTATTGCCTACGTCTTTTTTCTTAAACGACGCCTTTTTGTGGAAAATGAGCGGATTCAGTATTTTTAGTGACTTCAGTTCAAATTGTGTTTCCAGAACTTAACACAAGTGAAGGGGAGAAAAAAAATCACAGGAATCTCGGGACTTAACTGCTGTTGATGAAAATCGAAACTTCTGAAATGGTAAAAAAAAATACACGTGAGAGATTTATGGCATTTTTAAGTCACACATATTAACCAAAATATGTACATCAAACAAAATGTCTCAAATGGTATTTCACCCTAAGTCCTGTATTGGAATAATTGCAAAATAAAAGTATTGATAGATAGTTCATATCATTTCTACTTCAAATATCTGATATGTGTGACAGTAAAGGAAAGAACAAATAAAGAATGCGTCATATGAGATGTACTTTAAGGAAAAATTATATATTTTTTAAAGAATTTGAACAAAAAGAGATTAATTATTTTCAGCAGGAAATACTCAAATTCAAATGAATGTACTTCAGACATTTAATCGAGTCAGCGAACATGATTCACAAAAAGAATACAAATATAGTAACGTTTACTTTTCACATTTTTTTGCCAGATATTGCCAAAAATCGGCTCTTACCATTTGAAATAAAATTTTCATGACGAGAAGAATCATATATATAATAAAATTCTCTACACATGCGATTTAAAGGAGATTATCGTCAGTAGCAAATCATTTGAAATGCAAAAAAAATTAAATCAGAAAATTTTTTAAGTAAAAAGACACTCAAACTCTTAAATATTAAATGTTCTATTAGAATTAATGAAGTACTTACATATTACCCTTCTGCATTTGAGTTTTCCTTCACAAATGATGCATTCGATGGAAAGTGAACATTTTCATACCTCCCAGTTGTTCCGACTCAAATAGTTTTTAGAGAGTTGGATACAACTGTAAGGTGAGAAAGAGCACAAGAAACCCATACATTTACAGTAGATGAAAATGGAAATTTCTGAAATTAAAAAGAAAAAAATTATATCAAGGAGTTTGTGAAATGTTCAAATGTCACTTATTACACAAAGAACAATCAAATAACAAAGTATATTTCTCAGAAAGAATCTGAGCTTCAGCGAAGATTTGGAGTGATAGCAAAATGATGATAGAATTCAATATATCATAGCAGTTTTCCTACAGAAGATATATAGGGTGTCTTAAAAACCTTAACTGCGGTTTTTATTAATTAAATATTAATCATAGACATATATTGTAAATTGGTACAAAATGCGTAAATAAAGGTGCAAAATGTTGTAAAAGCAATAGAAATTTTCAAGGAATTAAACTTTAAAAAATACAAAATTAAAATTTTTATACGGACCCAGAACAAAAAAAAATTACCAATGAGTAAAATGTGCTCCATCCTCTAATCATGTCCATCCTAAAATTCAGCATTTTATCACAAAAAAAAGATATAAGCTTTTTTTTAGAAGTTCATTGACTGGTGCCTTTTTAAGTTATATTCTGTAATTCATGATATAAAAGTACTTTTTGGGGCGCATTTATTATGATACTTGTATTTAAAACTAAAAATATGAAGTATATTTTGTTTCGTTACTATGTTTTCATGCGACGCTTTATCTGCACTGAAGCTGTAAACATTTGCGTTTTAATTTGTGATGGGCCCTTCACCAAGTTTAATCAAAATGGTTAACACTTTACACAAAATTATAATGCAGCAATCCTATTTTTCTTTGTGCACAAGTTATAGAATATAATAATGAATTAAATGAACCAAAATCTAGAAAATTTTGAGATGCAATGAAGTTATGGGCAAAAATATCGTATATATAAATTTTTTCATCAATTTTCAACTTAATTTTTCTAAAAACGTCTATAAATGAAAAAGTATTTGACCAACAATAAAACTTTTGGCTCAATCCATTGCCCATATTATTACCTCTATTAATTTTCAAGATATCCAATTAACGGTGGGGAATTTTTATGAAAATTAATATTTTGAGAAAACTGAAGCCAAATTTTATCTGAAAAACATGTTTTCTTTAAAATTCACTTGGAATATAGGTCAGTCCTTCCTTTTCCTAGAAAAGATAAACTGTTTTGGAAAAAGGAAAAGTTTGAACTGCAAGTACTAATAGTTTGAAAAATTCGCTAATTTGGTCTATAACCAATATTTTTAACATAGTTGGATACCTTAAAGTGTGTTCCTCAAAAGGAATTTAATCTGAAGGGAATGTTTGGATTAATAGGAATACAAACATTAAACTTAATATTTCATTTAAGTTCTCCCATAGCAGATTTATATGTTCAAACAAATTTTTTTTATTTAATTACAAGAATCTGAACAATAGAAAAATAAAAATTTTCAAATGAAAAGATTAAATTTTTAGGGAATTTACTCCACCTTACAAATGGGTCAGGAAACATGATTCACAGAAATAATATGAATTTATTAATGCCCTATTTTACAATTTCTTTTCCAAACATTTCTTGACTATTTCTTTCTATTAAGGATGGGAAAGTCTGCATTAAAAATTGAGGGAATTTTTTTAGAAACTGTATCTGAGCGTATGATATTTATATGTAAAACATATTTCAATTAAAAAAAATCCTCCTCTCCTTACTTGCTTGCTATTTCTTAATTGCCGTGAATATAGTCCTACATTGCAGGCAGTAGGTATTTTCCTTAGAGATAAAATTTCCCATTTGGAATTCAATACAATGCACAAGTTCTCTGCTCATTTTAAGAGACCATTCAAAATTAATTCAAATTTGAATGAAGTCATTCAAAATTTGATCCATAAATTTTTTTTATAATTAGTAGGAAACATACACACTTGGATCACTGTGTGAAAGCTGCCTTTCTTCTACATTCTTATGAATGTTCACATACAGCTTTTGCGATTTTTCATGAAAAGATTAATCATGGATGGAACTGATATGGAAAAGTGAATAGTTATCATCAACAAAGAAGTCTGTTAAACTAAAAGACAAATAGGGAAAAAATTGAGGTTTTTTTAGATTGAAATTTTGATTCGGGTTATTTTACTTCCAAAAGCGAATGGAATCTCCTTTGTTTACTTTCCACTTTACCGCATCTTTATTGCCTCTTATTCATGTAACTATTATTACCTGCTTTCAAAATCCTTTCAAAACAAAAAGCCTTCATCAAAATATGTTTTATCCCATCCATTAATTAGACAACTACAAAAAGACTAAAACTAAAATCATGAAATTTATACGAAAGCTTTGAATTACTTAAAAAATTATTAATGAAAGATTTCTACTTTTAATTAAGTCTGCATATGTGAATAACCCAAATACGCTAGGAATTTCATGAAAGAAACTACTCATATGGCTCAGTTATTGCAATAGTAGTTTTCAAAACAGATTACATAAGTTTTTTGGGTATCATTAGGAATATATAAATCATTCATAAATTGATATATTGCTATTTAGAAATTTTACTGCTAATCATTTCCTGTTTAGTAATTACGGAATACTCTTTTCTGTGAATATAATTATTTGGAGCTAGGATACAGCATTTATATGCAAAAGTGCAGTTTTCATCAAAACAGCTCTGTCCAAAAAATTAAGAAAAAATAGAAAACAAGTAAACAATATTTGGCTCTTAAATTGGCGTTTTATCTTTTCGGTTTTAATGGCTTTAAATATGCAAATTTTTAGCAATTTTAGAAAATTTGCTTATCATCAACCTTTACTAAGAATTAGAGTCTCATGTACTTTTTCATATCCCTCTGATGCCCGCAGTTCTTAAATATTATTTCAATTGGCAAGAACAGGAGTTGTTTTAAATAAACACTTTCTATCAAAGGAATCTTCCATAGTAAAAACAAAGAACACTGGCAATGCAATAAGTAAATTCTGTTTTGAAATTACGATTCGGCTTGTTAGCTCTTTAAATTTTCAGGCTTTACTGATTCAATATTTTTTTCTTTTTTTTTCGAAGATTTGGTGTTCTTCTACTGGTGCGGAAATTTATATATCCGGAGCATTTTATTATCATTTCGATGCAGCCTGTTTTTATGCTTATTATGTAACAGAAAACAGTTTAGAGATAACAGATACACAAAATATATGATTTTTTTAAATCAATCTCTACGTGAAACGCCGAGGGGAGTAAGAAAACTTTGGTTCGGAAACACCTAGGTAAGTTTAAAAATGCAAGAATTTCATCAAAGGAGTCCTATGTTAAAAAGTTGAAAGAAAAAGGATTGTAATAAGTAGGTGATATTTTTCAAATTTCAGGGATATTTTTAACATTTCAGATTTTTAGTCACTACAGATACAGATGTTTATCATTTCAGAAGATATCCTTTTTATCAACCGTTACAGAAATTCTCAAATTCCTGTGCATTTTCACATCTTAAGGATGTTGTCAGTTTTTAAAAATAATTATAGCTGGCAACAACCGTAGGATATGTAAAATCATGGTTTTCATCAAAGGAGCCTTCTGCTAAGAAAACGAAAGGAAAGGACTATAAGAAGAACGAAATATTCAAATGATCCAAGAAAGCCTTTTGGAATTTCATATTTTCTGATTTTTCAGATTGAGACTTTCCTTATTTCAGATATATGCGTTTCACCAAATAATGCTGAAAAAGAATTATTTTGCATTTCCATAACCTTCACAAGCGGCCTGTTCCAAAAAATATTTTTTGAATTTGCAGTGCCCAGACATTTGTTGAAGAAGCGATGATTCCATTCAATGAGTTATTTCGAAAATAAAGTAAAATTAGAAGCAATAAAATAAATTAGTTCCGTTTCAGTGATGAGAGATAGCTTTATATCATGATGATAGAAGTTAGCTTTTAGCTTATCATTTCGAATTTTCGGGGTTTTCAGATTTAGAAGTTTCCATCTCAGAAGAGTGGCTTTGCATCAACTACTATTTGAAAAACAGACATCAGAAATCTTTAACTCATCTTTTATTAGCTGCCCGTTATATGAAAATATGTTTACATAAAAACAACCAAAATTTAAAGAAAACAGTGAAAGAAAGGAATTAGTAAATTAGTAACATTTTTGTGATTCCAACTGCCTCTTTAACTTTTAAGATTTTTAAGAATTATACATTCAAATATTAAAAGAAGATTTGCTTTTTACCAGCTGCTGTTGAAAGCCTCAAATATTTTGTGCATTATTTTTTCTTCAAAAGCGACCTGTTTTGTAAAAATTATTTGAATAAGCAACACCTAGACGGGATGAAAATGACAAGTTGCTATGAAGTGCAAAACAAAACGTATTTTATTCCTTACTTAAGTGAGATTTTTAATACTCTGAATTTTCATATCTTATAGTTTTTGATTTTAATTATTTCAGAAAAATCGATTTACATCAATTTCTGTGGAAAGTTCGAGATTCGAATTCATTTTCATATCTATAAAATGTGGACAGTTTCAAAGAAATTTATCTGATCTAGTAAAACTAGGTTTATGTCAACATGCTTTGTTTTCGTGAAATGAATTGTCAGCACAGAAAAAAATCTGAAAATGCAGAAAAAAAAATCTGAACAATATTTCGAATTTTCGTATTAAGACTATGTACTAAATTTCAATTATCTATCTTTTATACCCTTTCTCAGATTCCTCTTTCAAATACTCACATGCACGTAAACTCACAGAACGCCACTAAAGATTTTTTTAAACATTTCACATTACTTACGACAATTATGCAAGGAAAATTTCACAACTTTTTACGTTTTTGACTCATTATCAAATATGAATAGAAACCCAATAAAAGATTACAAACATACAAATAGTTTTAGACTAGATGGAAATGATTAGTATTTAGTCCAGACTCCAATTTTAATATAGTAAAAAATTCTGTATCTTTTTGATACAATTTTGATTGTCATTCAGAAAATTCAATTTTCACCTTAATAAGGTATAGGTAAACACATATACTCTAAAGCCAGCGATTGAAAATAAAAAAATTTCTAGAGTACCAACCATTTAAATCAAAGATTACTTTTCACGATTGCTATATTGAGAGCACACAATAGTTTACTCATGCTGCTAGGGCAAACAATATATCATCGTAAGAAACTCCGTCATATACAGAAACGTTTAGGAAAATTGTCAATTCATTTCAGAAGTTCAGGGATTTGATAAATTAACCACATACTAAACTTTTGAGGGATATGATACTTCCCCATAAAGTGAAAAATGTTTATTTTTCTAAAAACGGAATGTACTTATGTTAGAATTTAATACTTTATGTAAATTTTGTATACATTTGAATTGTTAAACTTGTTGAAAAATTTCGACAGATGTCATTTAGTTTATCGTTTAGTTTTTTTTATCATTATTCTAAGCGGGCAGGATTTTTCACTTGTTTTCGTTAGCGCAGATTTCTTTCAATATGAAATAATTGGATTATGAAGTGTAAACATATTTATTTACGCAATTAAGATTATATGTAGAGCGGAATCTACAAAATATACAGGTGATATCTGAGTCCATCCAGTCTGAATAATTGACGCAGTTGTGAGAACGAACAATAGGACTCACGGGAGCAATCTGTTTTCTTCTTGGCATGTTTTAAAATAACAAAAATATTTTACAACAAAGAAACCACACTCGCTGCTTTCTAGAAAACTCAAATGTCCAGTCACCAAAATTTATGTATTCCTTTGCGTACTTTAATCACGGCTATTGTCATATTTTTAACAATTTGGATATTTTAAAGGGCAGACGTCATTCTGATAGAAATTCTTGGTCACATTGCAAGAACAATTTAAATATTTGAAAGATGAAATATAAAAGGGAATATGGATGCTTATGCACTTAATATCTACATTCTAAACCTTTCTTAAATTTTGAAGTTAATCAGTCTAATGAAATCAGATATTTAGATTATCATAATTATGATAAGATTTTTCAAAAAAATCACTCCAGGATATAAACTTCTATGAGAAAGTCAAATTTAAAAAAAACAACGTATAATTTTATATAAAATTCAAAAATTCATTGTAAGGTGAGGAGGAGAATGGGATAGTACTAATTCCATTTGTAGTTTGACTAGGTAGAAATAGGCATAATTTAATTAATACCTCACGTCTTTTCATCTCTAGAAGATTGTAATGATTGGACAAACAAGAAACAAATTGAAAATCCATTATAAGAGAAAAAGATTAGATGCAACTTTCATGTAATTAAAATATTTAAAAAAAAATTGAAGAATTATTTTCAGTTTGGAATACCAAAATTTGAATGTGTGAGCTTCATATTCTAGATATTTAATCCATTCAACAAGTCTGATTCACACTAAGAATATAAATTTATTGCCAACCTCTATTCCAATTTCATGCCAGTCATTCCTAAATTTGCAAATATATCTGCATCTACCATCACACATAATATTTTCATGACCAACAGAAACAAATACATACTAACATACACTTGTAAATCGAATTATAAAGAGTCTCAGCTGCAAATTTGTTCAAATGATCAATCAGAAAAACTTCAATGAAGAAAGAGACCCCAACACTTAAATACGAAAACTTCAACAGGATGAAAGAAAAAATTTACCTATTTCCATCCTGATATTATTATTTTTTTATTACTCACAAGGTTTTGGACGAAAATTGTCGATTCACAGATCTTACCATTGTTACAGTTCTAAAAGGTTTTCAAAAACAGGGTCTACTGTAGAGTGAGAAAATTGCAATGAATAATGTTTAATTGCGATTGATGAAAATGACTCTCCTAACTTGCTTAGTTATATACTTAAAAATTTAGGAAAGGTGTAAATGGTCAAATATCAATTATGAATATGTATCTACAAAAACATATTAACATGCACTTTAAAATACCTTTCAAAAGAGTTTATTAATCTTTTAAAAAGACACATTTTAAGAAATGAAACTTCGTGATAAAAGAAGAGCGTCAAACTCTTAAATATAATAATTATAACATCTAAAAGAATAAAAATTTACTCATAGTGATTTATGAAAGTTTCAAATGGCATTTACTATGCATACAAAACAAAGTATATCTTTCAAAAGGAATTTGAGCTAAAGCCAAGGTTTGGACTGACAGAAAAATAAGCGTAGTACTAAACATTCCATATCAATCCTCCCTCAGAAGAATGATATGTTTAGAAGAGGAAGAAAGGAAAACTTTAATACTTGAGAATAACTTTGTATTCATTTGAGATATTCATATTTTTATATGAATATATTTGTATTTTCATGAGATATTCATATTTTTATGTAATTAACTATTTTAGCTAAAAAATTTTACAAATCTCCCTCTGGAAACATTGAATTTCAAGTGAATGTTTTTTTAAATCTATAGTTGAATAATCGAGTTACCAAGACTGATTCACAAACATAATACGAATTTATTAAGGATGTACTTTTCAATTTCTTCAAAAACCTTCCTCTATCGAAAATCGCACACTTTCAAACATTTCCATGTCAACAATTGTCATCTCAAGTAACCTTTTCATGACCTGCAGAAGGACTTAATATTAACCTCTAAGTTCTAACTGTTTATCTAGAATTGCCCACAAATTTAGTTCTAGAAAAATCACAGGGTTCCTTCGGTTTAACTGCAATTGATAGGAATCAGAATAGTTTAAATGTCATTTCTCATTCATATGAAATTCTTGTATCAAAGTTTATGTTTCAAAAATAATATTAAATTACAAAAAGACTTGGACTAATGTGAAAACAGATGTACAGATTCAGTGTTTATTAATAGTTTTCCTATTTCGGAATGCTATGTTTAGATAAGGAAAAAGACACGAAATTCATCTTATCAAATGAAATTCAATGCCAATATTTATATTATCTAAAAAATTGAACAAAGAAGAAGTTCGCATTGCAAATATTAAATTTCGATTAACTGTACTTTATCTTCTAGGAATTTAATCAATTCAGAGAGAGCGGTAAAAAAAAAGGGAATACATTTTATCATCCTGTATTTCAGTTTCTTTCCCATATGGTCCTCTTTCGAAAAACGTATATTCTCACATGTATGTGCACCTACCATCTGAAATCATGGTTTCATGTCCAATAGAAACAACTATATATTAACATGAACTTGTAAAAGGGACTCAAAGGAGATTTTTTATCTGAAGAAATTATTTCAAATAACAAATTCAAATGAGGAAAATCTCAGAAAATTGTTTCTAACTAAGAAAATTGAATTAACTAAATAGAAAATAATTGTAGTCCTCAATATTTCGTAGCATCTCACCTGTAGAAGATTCCTATGTTCAGATTAGGAATAAATAAATACAAAAATTCCTGATATCAGATAAAAATGAATGTCAATTTATATATTTTTAAAGAAATTTTGACAATGGAATAATAAGAACTTTAAATTGTAAATATTAAATTCAATTAATCAAGTCAGTGAATATAGTTGAAAAAAGACGAAGACATATTATTGTTTTCTATTCAATGTAAACGTAAATATTTTCTAAATCTGCGTTAAAATAACGTAAATTTTCAAATATATATGTGATTACCACCTTAAATAATCTTTTCATTTTACGGAAGAAACAAATATGCAATAACATGAACTAGTAGATACAACTCAAAAGAGATTTCTTAACAGCAGCAAATTATTTACAATAACAAATTTGCATCAGAAAAGCTTCAATAAAAGAAGAGTCATAAACCGTTAATTATAAAATGGCCCAAAAGAATTTATAAATAACTTACATATTATTATCCTTTTTTTTTACTTTTTACATACAACTCCTTTGACTCCTTTGCGCATTTTCTCATCCCACCGATAGTTTCTAATCTAACGGGATTTAAAGAACCGAAAGAAACGATGGAAAGAGAAAAAGTACAAGAATCTCCATTTACGATTGATGAAAATTATTTTTTTTGATATTTAAAAACAGATAATAAGAAATCTATAATTTATTTAAATATCCCTTCTCATTCAAATGACGCTCGTGTATCAAGTTTTATTTTTTAAAAAGAATATCAGACAGCGTAAAGGTTTGGACTAATGCGAAAACAAATGTAGTCCTCAATATTTCTTAATACTTCTCCTACAGAAGATTGCTATGTTCAGACAAGAAGGAAACAAATATGGATATAAAATGTCCAATAAGAATTTAAAAAACAGTTACCTATTTTCCTCCTTTTTTTTTTTTTTTCATTGTTTCTAATTCTTTCACTTACGGAAACTTCGAGGGAAGCTGTGCATTTTTTCATCCCACCGGTAGTTTTAGTTCTGACTGAATTTAAAGAACTGAATCCAACGATTGGAAGAGAAAAAGCACAGGAAATCTTACTTATGATTGATGAAATTCAATTTTCTGAAATTAAAAAACAGATAATTAGAAATGCATAAATTTTTAAATGTCACTTCTCATTCAAATAACACTCGTGTATCAAGTTTTATTTTTCAAAAGGAATGTCAGACAATTTAAAGGTTTGGACTAATGCGAAAACAAATGTAGCACTGTATAATTCTTAATACCTCTCTAACAGAAGATTGATGTGTTCAGCCAAAAAAAAAAAAAACAAATATGAAAAAAAATGACCAATAATAATTCAGAAAGTACTTGCCTATTTTCCTCCCGTTTTTTTTTTTTCATTGTTTCTTTTTTTTTACATACGGAAACATCGATGGAAGTTGTGCAATTTTACATTCAACAAGTAGTTTAAGTTCTAACTGGAAATCTGGAGCTGAACGAAGCGATATAATAAAAAAGCGTAATGGAATCCTTTGATTTATTTACGATTGATGAACAACAGTTTTCTGAAATACAAAAATATACAAAGAATCTCTGCATGATTGAAATGTCTCTTCTGCTTTAATTGAAGTTTGTGTATCAAATGTTATTTTTTATGAGGAATATTAGAAAACGAAAAGGATTGAATTAGTGTAAAAACAAAGATAGCCCTCATTATTTCGAAACATTTCTTCTGTAGAAGATTGTTATGTTCAAGCAAGAAAAAAATAAATGCGAAATTCATGATATAAGATAAACTTTAATGCAAATTTTTAGATTTTTAAGAAATTTGAACGATGGAGTAATAAAAACATCTCATTGCAAACATTATATTCGAAAGATTTTACTTCAACTTCTAGGTTGTTAATCAAGTCGGTGAATGTGGATAAAAATGTTGAATGTATATTATCATTATCTATTTCAATTGTTTCTCAAACGTTTCTTTGTCGAAAATCGTAAATTTTCAAATATATATGAAACTTCCACATTAAGTATTTTTTTCATTTTCAGTTAAAATTTTTTTTTTTAATATGTACTCGTAAATGCGATTCAAAAGGGAATTTATTTATCTGTAGCAAATTATTTCAAATAGCAAATTCAAATCAGAACAGTTTCAATATAAGAAGAACCTCAAATACTTAATTAAAAAATAGCCAGTAAAAATTAATGAAGTACTTACCTATTTTCATACTTTTTTTCATCGTTTCTTTTTTTACACACAGCTCCTCCGATGGAAATTTTGCATTTTCACATCCTACCGGTAGTTTCAGTTCTAAATTGAATTCCAGAACTGAAAGAACCGTTAAGAAGAGAAAACGCACATAAATCCATAAGTTTATTTAAGAAGATGAACATCTGTTTACTGAAATGAAAAATATATAATTAAAAATATATAAATGATTTAAATATCACTTTTCACACAAATGAAGCTCGTGAATCAAGTTTTATTTCTCAAAAAGAATATCAGACAACGTGAATATTTTGACTAACATGAAAACAAATGTAGCAGTTAGTAGTTCTAAACAGCTTCTTCTTCTTGTATACAGCCGACCACCCAGCTACCACTGAACGTAGCAGTATCGACAGGATTTGTTGTGGTCGACTGCTGAATAAGTATTGTCCAACCTTACATTCACCTATCAGTCAAACTAACATTCCTTTTGGGGTAGTAAATAGCTGTCTTTCTCCCCATCTGCACACTCTCAAACAGTTGGAAGGAAACTATCAGTCTTTAACATCATATCCTTCAAATTCTTAACAACTGTCCTATAAACGACTGCTAAGCTCAGATTATTTGAAACTCATGATAAAAATTGAAATTTATTGCCAATGTTTATATTATTAAAGAAATTTGAGTAAAGAAATAATAAAATATTCGCAGTGCAATTATTAAATTTCGTCTGACTGTTCTTCATCTTCTAATAATATAATACAGTCAGCGAACGAGGCTAAAATAAAATGGCGAATGCATATTATTTTCCACTACTTCAGTTTGCTTCCCAGATGTACGTTTGTCGATAAATGGACATATTAAAATAAATATGCATCTAACATCGCAAATTATGATTTCCTGATCAGCATGCATAAGTACATTTTAACATGCTTTTGCAAAAGTTATTCAAAATAGTATTTTTGAGCAGTAAATGGTATTATTAGAAATTTAAACCATAAACCTTCAAAAAAGTGCGTCAAACATTTAACAAATATCCTTGCCAAAATACTTGTACTCCTTGGATAGCCTTTTGACATGCTTTTTAAAAAACTTTCTTAAGCACACTATCTGTCTTTAATTTTTCTCATAACTACAACTACTTCAGTTCAAACAGTTTTTACTTACCAGGATGCAAATGTAGAGTTACAACAAATACAGGAATTTCAGATTTTGCACTGGAATTTAAGATTGTGGTTGATGAAAATATGATTCTGTAAAGAAGAAAACAATAGAGATTACAAAATGTTTTAATGGCACTTATTATTATATTAAAACATATATATCAAAGGGGTTTTTTTCTGAAAAGAAATTTGTATTAAAACCATGTTTTGGTCTAACAGGAAAATAATGGTGGTACAGAATATTTAACATCAGTTCTTAAACTAAAGATTGATATATTCACGCAAGGAAAAAAGAAAAAAAATCCAGCATATGATATTGATTTTAATCCCAATTTGATATTATTTTTAAAAATTGAGCAAAGGAAGGACAGAAACTTTCAAATGGAAATATCAAATTTCGAAAGAATCCTTATTTATATACATTTAATCAATTCTTTGAACCTGCTTTACAAAAATAATACGTATTTATTAATGACCACTTTTCCAGTTTCTTGAAATATATTACTCTTTCGAAAATCGTACATCTTCAAGTATATCAGCAATAAGCTTCTTGTAAACAATTTTTCAGATATGATTGACCAGGCCGCATTATTTCCCCTACATTTATGGAATTTAGCATATATTTATTTATATAAATTGGAGGGAGAGTATGGGATGAAAGTCGGAAAAATTCGAAACTTACAGTAGAAATATAAATTTAATACCATTTTAAATATAAAAATTGTTTTTTATGCCATCTTAATAATGGTGGAGAGTTTCGCTAAATTTTGGCAATTTTTATTAATTTCTACCAATGAATTATATTATCTGAAATTCGAGCATTTTCCAATGTTTCAGCAAATATTCAATCTCTTGAATTTCTTCAATTGTTGGATATAGTTTAATTAGTTTTAAATGCACGACTTCAGAATAAAATAAGATTTAAAAAATACAAATGCCTTTACAGTAATTTTATACACATAAAGATTTCATATAACAGGTTTCGTAGCTCATTGCATTTATATTTATTTCCACATTACATATTTATTTCCACATTAGTATATTAATTTTGAATGTACTTTTATTCTGATTTTATCATCTTCCATAACGTTAATTTTTTTATCTCATCAATTGAAACTATAAAATTAATTCGCATCAGCATTTATCCAAAAAGGAGTAAGTAAAAACACTGTGTAGCTAATATTGATAGTTAATGAAAACTTTATTTTGGACTGTGCTTTCGGCTGCTTACTTTCTAATCGTCTTTCTCAATTATAAATCGAAATTTCAGATAACATTATTATGTATGAAGGAGTTCTGAATTCATTGAATTATGGATATGAAAGGAATACAATTCAGAAAATAAAGTATAACTTTAGTTCTAAAATTTTTCGGAATTAAATAATTTTCCTTTAAAAATAATTCACGTTTCATAAGATGAGGTAACGTTTTGTTTTAAAAATGCTTAACAGAAAAATAAAGGAAATTGCCTTATAGAAATATATTAGAAACGGTAAAATTTCATACCAATTTCTAAGTAATTTAATGAGATTTAGAAATAGAAGAATAAAATCCTCTCAGTGCAAATTTTTTTTAAAAAATTGGAAAATTCAGGACGAATGTTGAAATAACGTGATTAATATGCAATGTTTTTATAAAATAGTCATACATTAATCTAGTCAAACTTCAAACAAATTTGTTTCAAATAACAATTAAAAGAAGTGGCAAACGTCTTGAATACAGCGCTGTAATGTACGTAGGTGACAGGTTTCAAGTATTCTTAGTTAAGAAAAAGATACACCTACACAATTAACATAAAGAATGATAATATTAAATAGCTTTGAATATCAAAAAAAGCAAATTGTACGCATTTGATCACAAATTAGCTGGGTATCTTTTAAAAATATCATAACATATGGTCAGTAATTTGCAATTTAAGTCTAGAAAATACCCTAGGAAGATGCTTCCTTTAAAGAAAACTGAGCATTTACTCATAATTCGGGTCCTACACATTCCAATAACCTTTTCAGAGCTAGCTTCTTTAGAAACTAATGAGCACAAACAGAAATCTGAGTTTTGACAAATTAATGGAGGAGCGATTAATTGTCTGTGAGATTAAAATATTTAGGAATTACAATGTAAATTTGCTTACATTTTTAGAATATTTACTTAGATTCTGAAAATATAGCATGATATTATATGGACATTAATTTCAATTATTAAAAAGATCACCTAAACATCTGGCTGAGGTAAAACAGAGAAAAAAATTGAGATGAACATAGAAATATAGGACTCTGAACGGGTCACCAAGATTTTAGTTTAATGGAAATCCAACAAACGAATAATGGAGTGGTGCAGGATAATTCTGATTTTCCTTTACTTTTTTTGAATGGTGCATGAATCTATCCTTTATCATTATAACTGTTCCATATTTTTACTATCCACAATCACAGATATTATACAATAGTAGCGCAGAAATTGACGAACCTTCTGAAATAATGAGACTATTTGTTTAAATATTTCTAGCGTTGATGGATTTTTTATGACAATATGAGATATCTCACCATTCCGGCAGGAGCTAACTATTGAATGCTTTCAACATTCAGTAATACTGTAATAATTACAGCAGTCATGAAAAGTGTTCTGTGCTTCATATGGATGGTACATTCGACAATATTGTCATTTCATTTTAAGGAGATTTTTTTATTTGTTTTTATATACGTTTATCTTTTCCTTAATAGGTTGTAGATTGAATTTTGATTGAGCTTTAGGGAATTCAATCAAAATGTTGCAGGAAATAATTTATATAATAGGATTATATATTGAACTAAAATTGGAAGTCTTCTTCAGATACGGCATCATTTCCATCTAGGAAAAAAACTGCTTGTTTGTTTGTAGACTTCCATGTTGTTTTCCATTTCATATTTTTTAATAAGTCAAAAACACATCATGTTGGATGAAATTGACACATAATTACGTCGCCAGTAATCGGAAAAATTGAATTAAATCATCAGTGGTATCCTGTTAGTTTCCCTATGGTAAACATGCATTGAACATATTACATGCAGTGAAAGAGATATCCGAAAAAGGGAGCAAGGTAGATAGTTGAAATTTAGTATACATATTACGTAAATTCTAGCCCACTGCGTGTTGACATAACCCTGGTGTTACAGGTTCACATAAATTTCTTTGAAACTTCCCACACCCGAAAGAGATGTAAATGACTTCGAATCGCGAGAATTCTGAAATGAATGAAAGAATTCATTCAAATCGATTCTTCTGAGATGATTAAAATTTGAATCTGTAGTATCTTAAAATTCAAAATATTAAAAAGAAATCTCAAATAACGAATACAGTGCGTTATTTTCCCAATTTCTTTAACAGAAGACTCCTTTTACAGAATCTACACGTTTCATCCCTCTCCAGGTGTTATTTTCAAAGAATTTTTTCAAAACAGATCGTTCGAAGAACAAGTTGATGCATAAGCAATCCATTATTTCCAACAGCAGTTTATGATAACAAAATCCTCTTAAATAATAAACCTTTGAAATTGTAAATATTTAAAATGAGAAACGTGAAAAAGGCATTTCGTACTACGAAAATATTACTTATTTATTATATTCCTTTTTTTCCCCCGATTTTTTTAACACATGGCTTTTTGTATGTAAACTAGGCAGTTTCAGGAATATCGTGGCGTTTCTAGTTTAAAAAAAATGCTTTTTTAGTGATGAGAAGCAACCCTAAAGAGAGAAAATATTTCGATATTTGATTCTGAATAATAATTGATGATAAGCAAATTTTCGGTAATGAAAACTTTTAAGTCAGAAAACCCTTAAAATTCGAAATGCTAACTCTTATTATGAAAACAGACCTACTTGATCGCATTACTTTTAATTGCACGCTTGAATGGAATCAGCGCTACTTCAACAGAAATCCGGATGTTATTGCTTCAAAAAATATTTTAGGGGGCAGGGCGGGAGGATATGTAATATTTGAAATGTTTGAAGGACATGGAAATGCATAATAAATCTATGAATTTCAGCGTTTTTTGATGAAACGTATCTGAATCCGAAATACCAGAAAAAAAGAAATGCTAAAAAACTTACTTTAATCAATTGGATAGTTCTTTCTAATTATATTTCTTTCTCTTCCAGTTTCCTTAGCAGATGGGCCCTTTGATGAAATATGTGAATTTGCATTTCTTACGGTTGTCGACAGTTTCAATTATTTTTCAAAACTGACCGTATCCGTAAGATATGAAAATGCACAGGAATTTATGACTATCTGCAATGGTTGATGAAATCTTCTCAAATGATAAACACCTGAAAATCTGAAAAGCTTTTTGGAATCAACAACATATTACTTACTTGTTATGCACCCGTTTTTCCAAATTCTTTAACACGGAGATCTATTGATGAACCACTTGCATTTTTATATTCACCCAGGTGTTTCCAAACCACAGTATTGACACTCCTCTTGCTGTATCCTGCATAGATATTAAAACAACAATAATCTGTTTTATGTACCTGTTACTCATAATCGCTTCCTTTTAATGAAAAAATAAACAAGCCCTTTTTAAAGGATATTAAAATACTCAGAGTATATAATTTTCCTCAATATAAGCAAATTCGTAAAGCGAAAATATAATTTATTTATTGTACTGTTGTATTCTTAGTTTTTATTTTGCACAGATGAAGCCTTTGATTGAAATTGTTTATTTTCACCACAATCAGTTCTTACTAATTAAACTAATTATTTAAGAAAAGCCTGCATCCAGTGGATATGAAAATGAACACGAATTCTGATTTTCAGTAATGGTTGAAGAACAGATTTTTTTTCTAAAAATGCAAAAGTATGAATCTGTAAACACTGAAAAACAGAAAGGATAAAAAGTCAACTCCAGGAGGAAAAATAATATTTATTACATATTTAGATTTGTATGAGACGGCTCCTTTGATGAAAATGCGTAGTTATACACATGAATTCTATACCCGTTTAAAAAAATAGAGCATTCGGTAATTTGCAAAATGTAGCTGATTCGAAAAAACATTTCTAGAAATAAATATATCAGTCAATGACTGGTTTATATGTTTTTCATGATGAGTAAAAAAACTCATGTAATGAAGTTAATTTCCACAAAGAATTCATTTCAGCCACAATAGTGCTCTAATTATGAAATTGAAAATCATGCAGGAGATACAAATTTCATCATCTTAAGTGTTACCGTATGTGAAGGAACAAAAACAAAGCGAATTATTTATGGAATATACGACCATACAAAAACAGGAAAACTCATGGGCGAACTTGATGTAAACCTAGACAATTAAACTATGTGAATAGTATTTTACATGCAGTTTGTACTGATTTTGAGTTATTGCCATAGACAGGTTCAACGTACAAGTCTTTAAACAATTTTCATTAATGTTTATTTAATAATTGAGAGCGTTTGTTTAATTTTTGAATATTAAATTTCATCTTCGAAGTTGTACCGTTTTTTAGTTATCTTGTACATGGATAGGAAGAAATACATCTTTGCAGAAGATTTTTTTTTCATTCCGAGAAAAGTATATAAAATCATCAATATTTCGAAGCTGAATATTTCGCCAATAATATAATTTTTTACTGCATTTACTTCAAAAAAAAAAAAGATAGGTGGTAACATGGAGAGTTTCAATTGCTTTAAGACTTTTAGTAGGAGGAATGATAATATAATTCTATATAGCGCTCATTGGTGTGCATCAATTACATTTGGAAGTTCTATTTTGTTTTTGAAAGGTGTTTCAAAGCAGGTAAACAAGGCTAAGTACGAATAAGAGACGAAAATGTAGTGAAGTGACGAGTGGATCAAAGTAAATTCATGAGTGGAAGTAAAATAATTCGAATCACAAATAGAATATTAAATTATTAATTTTTTTTAGTTTGACACATTTTTGTATGGATAAGAATTACATATTTTCGCAAGCCATTTCCTTCGTTTTTCATTAATCTTCTTAGGATCAGTTGCAATTGATACTTGTGAATGTGCAAAAGAATGCTGAAAAAGCACAGTTTGGAAAGAGTAATCGAATTTTGACAAGCCTTCTAATGATGTTCATAATCTGAGATAGATCAATTTATGAAAGACTTAAGGATCTCATTAAATCGTGCAGGGTAAAGAATTTCGGATGAGAAGCTTTATATACTTTACTGAAATGCTACAAATTTAAGTCACAAAAGTTTTGAATTAATAAGAGATTAAAAATCTAAAATCTTAAATGTCCAGCCAGAATCTACACAATACCTTGTTGAGTTTTTCTTTACAAATGATGCCTTTGAGTAGAAAGTGTTCCTCTTTGTCAGTGACTTTCATTCAAATTGTGTTTCCAGAAATGAAAACCTTTGAAAAAGTGAGAAAATAACTGCGGTAGAGGAAAATTCAAACTTCTGAAATCTTAAAAAAAATAAAAATTACACGATGACATTTTTAAATCTCACTTTTTAAGCAAACAAAACATATATATCAAAGGAAGCGCCTCAAAATTTATTTGATTTTAAGCCAAGGATTGAAGTAAATGTAAATATCTAAAATGTGAAAAAGGAATTTCGAATCACAAAAATATTGCATATTTATTGTATTCCCTTTCATATCTAATTTCTTTAACACATGGCATTTTTGTGCAAACTTGCATTTTCATAAATATCTGGGCATTTCTAATTAAAAAAATACCCTTTTTTCTAAAGGCCTCATCCGAAAGATGAGAAAAAATGTATCTAATGCTTGATTTTCAACAATAGTTGATGAAAAGCAAATCTTTGAAGATTAAATGTCTAAATATGAAAACCCCGAAAATTCGAAATACTAAAATAGTAACTCTTATTATGAAAACAGAACTTATTTATCTAATTGCACATTTGAATGGAATCAACGCTTCTTCAACAGAAATCCGAATGTTATCAATTCAAAAAATATTTTTGGTATATACAGACCACTTTCAAAGAGTATATGATTTTATAACATTTCTATGTTTTTCATCGTTGGTTGATGAAACCCATAAATTAGAAATGCTAAAAGTCTGAATCTGAAATACTTGAAAATACTACTTGCGAAAAATCTTACTTGAATTACTGGGAGATCTCTTTCTTACAATATTCTTTCTCTTCCAGTTTCCATAGCAGCTAGTCCCTTTGATGAAAACCGTCAATTTACTTATCCTACGGTTGTTGCCAGTTCTAATTATGTTTCAAAACTGACATCAGCCGGAAGATATGAAAATGTACGGGAATTTGTGATTTTCTTCAACGGCTGTTAAAAGCAAATCTTCTGATATGATTAACACCTGAATCCATAAAGTCTGATAATCTGAAATGATAAAATGCTGTTTGAAATCATTAAAATATCACTTACTTCTTATACTCCCTTTTCCCCAAATGCTTTAACACAAAGCTCCATTCATGAAGTCCTTGCACTTTTACACCAACCCAGGTGTATCCAAACAATAGTTTTTAAGAGTACAGGAATCTCAGATAAAATCAAAACTTCTGAAATAGCAAAATAAATAAATAAACGTTTTTCCAAAAAAACGTCTTTAAGAATCCTAGTAACTAGAAATATCACGGATTTATGTCGGTTAAACGAGGAGGGATAGCTATGAATATTACATGATTCCCGCCAAAGTTAGCACGGACCAATTCTTTGACTTGAGATCCAATGTGGTGTATTGCATGAAAAGAGCAGCCTGCAAACATTGACGTACCTGTAATGCAGATAAGAACTGCTGTCGAAAAAGTTCTCTGAAATTTCACTCTTTTTTATAATCTTAATGTAGAAGTGCAATGCGCAAAATTTGATAAAAATCGATAATTTTTACATAATGATGGAGGATTTTTTTTATAGATAAGAAGAGGGATATAAAAAACACCTGTGTCTTTTTCGGACTCAGAAAAATGCGAAGAGTGATTAAAATTACAATGGTTAATTTTTGATTGCTATAATATGTTCTTATATTTGTAAATAAAATCAGTGTTGACAGGTGTTAAATGATCTTCGAGAGATTAAATCTGCGTGATGACAATATACCGTTTTTAATTAAGCCCCTACTTCCTCTTTGGACAGTATAAATAACAAAACGAGGCTGGGTACTTTTTAAGAACGGAATAAAAATTGGTTTAGATCTGTTTAAAAACCAAAATAATTTCCAAGGAATTTGCTATTGAAGGAGTATGAAGATCAGCAAACCAAAATTAAAAAATAAAATCTTATTTATTATTTTATTGCCATTTAAATTTCCATACT
>JAPMOQ010012449.1:494433-507754 GCA_026543055.1 Argiope trifasciata
TATTTTATTTCTTTTATATATATTTTGTATGTATTTTATTTCTTTTACTTATATTTGTTTATTTTATTTGATTTTTGATTTGTTTGAAGAAAGAAATTCTTTCAGAGAAAAATAAATTAATAAGTTCTATTATTTAAAGTTTTAAGTTTGGTAACATTAAGAATGCAATGGAAACGTCGAGAATAGTATTCATATCCAAATCGTTTATAAACGTTTAGTTTCATTACAATTTTAATCTTAGTTCTTCTTGGCTTTAAGATTCAGGAACAGCGTAGCTTTTTGTGAAACGAGTGGGACGCTTTTTTAGATTTTGCTTTGGTAGAGATTTCACTCAATTATGTCCCAGTGACAAATTAAACAAAATACCAGGTGAAATGACAACATGAAGGGAAATCGAATACAATCAGTGAAAATTAATTAAAAAATTCATCAATGTTCTAGCAACTATATGTCACATCCACGAACAGGTTGAAAAACAGGATATATAGATTAAATTTTGTAACTGAGAACAAAACTTTTTATAGAAATTCTAAAGATTCTTTGAATGAAAAAGTATCAGAAAAATCTACATTTATCATACGTCCTACAGTAGTATGAGAATTTTTTCAGTATTCTAAACGGGCAATTTCTTTTGCGAAAACAATGCATGTTAACATAAAACTGACATTATTAATTCGCATAAATTTCTTTGAAACTATCCATAACTAATAGATATAAAAATATTTTATATATTTTTATTTTCACATACGGGCAGAATCCAAAAAAAACCCCTTTTTGATGTATAATTTTCGGGTGTAGTTGATTCAAAGCAAATCTTCGGAAATGACAACTTCCAAATCTGAAAACCCTGAAAATTCGTAATGCTAAAATGCTAACTCCTATCATGAAAGCACAACCTATTTATTTCATTGCTTCTAATTTCACTTTAGTTTTGAAACAACTCTTTAAAAGAAATCATCGATTCTTCAACACAAATCGAGGCATTGCCAATTAAAAATTTTTTTGGGAAAAGACCACGTTGGAAGGATATGTAAATGCAAAATAAATCTATGATTTTCAGCGTTATTTCATGAAACGCATATATCTGATATGCATAAAGCTTGAATCTGAAAATCCTGAAAATATGAAATGATAAAAAGATTTCTCGGATCACTTGAATGTTTCTTCCTTGTTATATTTCTTTCTCTTCTAGCTTTCTTAGCAAATGGCTCCTTTGATGAAAATTGTGAATTTACATATCCTACAGTTATGGCCAATTCCGATTATTTTTCAAAACTGACCATATCCGTAAAATAAGAAAACACAAAGGGATTTGTGATTTTCTACAAAAGTTGATGAAAGGAAACACTCCGAATTGAATATGTAATGCAGAAAATCTGAAATGTTAAAAATCTAATTGAAATATCGAAAATATCAGTAACTTATTACATTCCTTTTTCTTCCAATTTTTTAAAACATAGCTCCTTTGGGGAAATTCTTGGATTTTTACACTTATCTAGGTATTTCCAAACCACAATTTTCTTACTTCCTTTGATGTTTCAAGTAGAGATAGTTTTTTTTTTAAAAAACTGTCTTTTTTATCTATCTGTTATCTATTAAATATTTTCTTTTACGAAAAAAAATAAACAGACTACATCTGAAGGACATTAATATATAAATATATAAATTATAATGAAGCTCTGAATATATAAATTTCTGCAACAAATCGTCGAAAAATGAAAAATTCTGAATTAGTAAAGCCTGAACATTCAACGTGCCAACAAGCCGAATCGTAACTTCAAAACAGAATTTACTTACTCCATTGCCAGTATTCTTATTTTTTTTTTATTACGGAAGATTCTTTCGATGGAAATTGTGTATTTACACCAACTGCGGTTCTTGCCAATTAAAATAGCATTGACGAACTACCAGCATCTGAAGGATGTGAAAAAGTATATGAGACTCTGATTCTCAATAACGGTTGATGACAGCAAATTTTCTAAAATTCCAAAAAATATGCATATTTAAAGCCTGTAAAACCGAAGGTATAAAAACCCAGCTCTAGTCACAAAATAATATTTACTTATTATATATTTTTTCTTTCTTAATTTTTTACAGATGAATCTTTTGCTGAAAACTGCGCATTTTTAGACAAATACTATATTCTCGCTTCAAAGAATTATTTCAGAATAAAGAGCATTAGATGATTTGCCAACAGAAATTGATTGGCAGTAAAATTTCTGAATATCAATATATCAATGTATCAATCTACAACATTTCAGATGTAATTGTCACACATTAATTAAAGACAGTTTTAATAAAAAGTCTGATGTTCAAAAAATATGTTTGGTATATTTCAAACAAATATTTGTAGTTTTTTTTTTTTTAAATAAAAAATTTTTACATACAAAAAATACAAATTTTTTAAATGTATAATTTCTTTATAGAGAGATCGTTTTGATCTATAATTTTTATACTGAAATCAAAATTAATAATTAAACTAAGTTCAAAATAACTAATTACCTACTAACAGAAAGAAATCAGACATGAAACAAGATTGGACGAAAAAATAAAGTAAAATAAGGAAATTTGTAAATTATAAGCACTGTGAAGCAAGATAAGTATGAACAAATGAAAAATAAATTAAATAACTTTATAAAAAAAGTATTTCATTTATTTAATAGTAAAGTAATTAATAATGCAGAGTTATTACGTACATAAAATTAATCAATCACAATAATGATTAAATTTGACTCTGAAAATGCTAATATCTGCGTTTTCCTGAAACATTAATGGTAAATGGTATTATTAGTAAAGTGAAATGTGAGCATGTGTTATGTCTTACCAGTCCGCATTATTTCACCAACATTTACGAAAGTTACCAAATTTATCATTTGAAAGGAGAGAAGAGTATGTAAACCGGTAACTTCAAAAAATTTCAGCATAAATATTAATTTTATACCGTTTTAAAATATTAAAAAAATGTTTTTATTGATACCAACTTAACAACCATGGGGAGTTTCGTTGAATTTTGGCAATTTTTAAAAATATTTTTTGGCTAATTTCTAACAATAAATTACATTGTCTGAAATTCGAACAATTTCCCTGGTTTCAGAAAATATTCGAATTTCTTTTATTGTTGAATTTAGTTTAATTAGTTTTAAACGTAAAAATATATTCAATAAGGGCCTCAGAATAAAAATAAATATTAAAATAAGAATTAAAAAATAATCTTCAAAATGAAATAATGGAATTTTAATATATTTTTCAAATTATATATTACCAATATAATCAGCTTATACACTTATGACATTCTTTCAAATAATAGGTTTCGGGGATTATTGTACTTATATTTATTTCAGCATTACTATTAAAACAAATTTTGAATGCTTATTTATCTTGATTTTATCATCTTCCTTGACATAAATTTTGTTTATCTTATCAAGAGTAATTATAAAATTATTTCGCATCAGCATCTATCCGAAAAGGATTATATAAAAACACTTTATAGCTAACATGGATAGTTAGTCAAGACTTTATTTTAGACACGTACTTTCATTTGTTTAGTTTCTAATCGTCTTTCACAAATATAAATCGAAGTTTCAGTTAACATTATTATATATGAAGAAAATAAAAAATATCTCACTCAGGATATATTTCGAGCTTCTGAATTCCTTGCAGTAAAGATATGAAAAGAATTCAATTCAGAAACTGAAGTACAGCTTTAGTTTCAAAAAATTTTCGGAATTAAATAATTTTTCTTTAAATATAATTCACTTTTAGATATGTAGAGATACCTTTTGTTTAAAAAATGCTTAATAGAAAAGTAAAGGAAAATACTTGACAGAAATGTATCAAATGAAGTAAAATTTCATTCTAATTGCCAAGTAATTAAATGAGATTTAGCAATAGAAGAATAAAAACATTCCAGTACAATTATAAAAAAAATACAAAATTTAAAGACGAAAGTTCAAATAAGGCGATTAATATGATAAGTATTAATGAAAAATGAAACATTAACCTTACTTTTATTAAAACGAATGAAAATTTCAAAAAACAAATAAAGGAAGTGACAAACATCTTGAATTCCAAGAACCTTCTCAATCAACTTAAAGCATGATAATGTTATATAGCCTTGAGAATCAGAAAACTAGTTGCTCATATTTGATCACAAATTAGCTGGTTATGCTTTTAAAAATATCATATGGTTTATAATTTGCAATTTAATTCTAGAAATTACCTTAGAAAGATGTTTCCTCTAAAAAAAACTCTGCATTTTCTCATATTTTGGATCCTACCCTTTACGATAACCTTTTCAGAACTGGCTCCTTTAGAAACTAATGAAGGTGCACAGGAATCTGGCATTTGACAAATCAGTGAATGACCAATTAATTACCTGTCCTATTTCTTAGATGAAAATATTTATGAACGGAAATATGAATTTGCTTACATTTAGAAAATAAAGCATGATCTTATGAGAATAGTAACTTCAATTACGAGGGCAACTGAAAAAGTTCACATAACATTCTAAAATACATAAAAAAGGAAAAATGAACTCAGTAATATATGATACGTGAATGCCAAATATGGCCGTGACTATATATGACCGTGAATGCCAAATGGGTGACCAAGACTTAAGCTAAATGTAAATATGACAAAAAAAATAATGGAGTTGCTCAGAATCATTTTGATTTTACTTTACTTTTTATTTGAAAGGTGCATGAGTGTATCCTTTATCACTAAAAAAGTTCAAACTTTTTACGATCGACAACTACGATCCCTTTTCAGTAGTAACTCAGGGATTGAAGAACCTTCTGAAAAGATTTGGCATTTTGAATAAATATTTTCAGCGTTGATGATTTTCTTACAGTACTACGTATGTTCCCAGCATAAGTAAACTACTGAATGCTCTCAATACTCTGTAATGCTGTAATAACTATACTAGTCTTGAAAAGTGGTCTTTGGTTCAAATGATTGGTACTCTAAACAATATTTTCAATTCATTTTTTGGCCTTTTTAATTTGTGCTTACCTATTTCGTAATAGGTTAGAGATCGAATTTGGATTGTTTTTCAGGGATTTCAATCTAAAAGATGCAGGAAATATTTATATTATAAGATTGCATATTATACTAAAATTGGAGGTTTGCCCCAAATACAGGTATTTCTTCCATTTAGGGTAAAAGTATTTCAACGAAAGATTTCACATGGTTTTGCCATTTCATACATGACAATAATTTGGATGAAATTTGCCTTATAGTTGTGCCACCAGTATTGAGAAAGGTTGAATTAAATCCTCAGTAGTATTCTGTTTGTCTACTTACATATATGTGGAAGGGAAATTTGAATAAAGGAATAATATAGATAGTTAAAATTTAGTAGATGGTCTTAATATATAAATTCAAAATATTTATAAAAAGTTTCAGAACTTTTTACGGACATCTCTCTTTTGTGAACACAAACTGCATGTTGACAATTCTGGTGTTACTAGTTCACAGAAATCTCTTTCAAACTGACCCCATCCGAAAGATAAGGAAATAATTTCGAACATCTAGCAATCTGCAGGTTCATGCAAATTGGTTCTTTTGAGAGGATTAAAATCTGAATCTGTAATATCTAAAATTCAATATATTAAAATTATGACTCAAATAGCAAATATAGTTGGCTATTTTTACATTTTCTTTACCAGACGTCTCCTTTGATGGAAACAACACGCTTCCATCCTCTTCAGGTGTTGCTTGTTCCAGCAATATTTTTGAAACAGGCTTTCCGAAGAAAAAAAAGAACAATTAATCCAAGGTTTTGAAAAGCAGTTAATGATAAATCTTAAATAAATATTCCTTTCCATCTATAAATATCTAAAATATAATAAAAGGAATTTCGAATCACGAAAATATTACCTATTTACTATATTCCCTTTTTCCCCTAATTTCTTTACCAAATGGCATTTTTTTATGTAAACATGCATTTTCACAAATATCGGGGCATTTCTAGTTAAAAAGGGGCTTTTTTTCAGTGGGCCACATACAAAAGATGAAAAAATATTTCTAATGTTTGATTTTCAACATATTTTGATTAAAAGCAAATCTTCGAAGAAGATATCTAAATATGAAAACCCTGAAAATTTGAAATGCTAAAATAATAACTTTTATTGTGAAAACAGACTTTATTTAAGTAATTGCTTTTAATTGTACGTGGGAATGGAATCAACGCTTCTTCAACAGAAATACATATATTATCAATTCAAAGAAATATTTTTGGGATATACAGGCCACTTTCGAAGGATATGAAAATGCGTAATGCATCTATGATTTTCATCGTGGATTGATGAAACGCATATATCAGATGTGCTAAAAGTCTGAATTCGAAATACCTGAAAGTACGACATGCGAAAAAGCTTACTTGAATCCTTTGAGGAGTCCTTTCTTATTATATTTTTTCTCTTTCAGTTTCCACAAAAGTTGGTCCCTTTGATAAAAACCGTGAATTTACTGACCTTATTAATGACGATTGTTTCTATTATATTTCAAACAAACGCCATCAGTAAGGTCTGTAAAACCACGGGAATTTTTGATTTTCTGCAACAGTTGTTGGAAAATAAGTCTTCTCAAACGATAAATACCTGAATCTGTAAACCTGAAATGTTAAAAAGCTGTTTGGATTCACCACATATCTCTTACTTATTATACTTCTTTGTTTCCCCCAAAATTCATTAATACAGAGCTTTAATACAGAACTCCATAAGATCTTTGCATTTTTAGACCTGCTCAGGTGTTTCCGAACCACAGAATTTGCACTCCACTCATTGTTTTACCCAAAAATATTTTTTAAATCTACCTGTTACTCATAACCGTTTTCTTTAAAGGCAAAAAAAAGCAGGCTACATCTAAAGGACATTTAAATGATCAGCATATGCAATTTTCCACAGCATTAGTTTAAATGTAAAATTCGGAATCAGTAAAATCTGAAAATGCAAAGTGCTAACTAGCGAATTCTTAAGACGAAAACAGAATTTAAATTTTACATTGTTGTATTCTTCGTTTTTTGTACAGATGATGCCTTTGATCGAAATTTTGTATTTTTACCAGAATCATTTCTTACCAATTAAAATAATTATTGAAGAAAAGCCTGCATCCGTTAAATGTGAAAATATGCTAGAGACTAATTTTTAGTAATGGTTGTAATATAAACGGTTGTGAAAATATGAATCTGTAAAGCCAAAAGAACCGAAAGGACAAGAAGATAGATGAAATTGTAAAAATAATATTTACTTATTATATAAGGATTTTAAGAGATGACCCCTTTGATTAAAACTGCGTATTTTTACACGTATAGTGTATCCTTATTTGAAAGTATTCTTTCGGAGCAAAATGCATTAATTGATTTCCAAAACGCAACTGAGTGGTATTAAAAATAGTAAAATTTCTAAATATAAATGCATCAATCAATGGCTGACTAATATGTTTCTCATAATACGTAAAAAAACTTTACTTCGCAAAAAAGATAAAAGGTGGTAACATGGAGATTTTCAATGAATTTTTATGCTTTTTGATGAAAGAATGATAACATGATCACTATATAGTATTTGCTCAATTAGTCATTGGCATGCATAGCTTCACTAACTGAAGTCAAATAATTTGAATCACAAAAATAGTACTAATTTATTATTATTATTTTTCTTTTTTAGTTTGATACACATCTCTAAGTATGAGAGCTCTACAATTTCTTAGGGCCATTTCCTTCATTTTTTTATTAATTTTCTCAGGATCAGTCTCAAATTATGTATGTGAACATGCACAGGAATGTAGAAGAAATACTGCTTGGAAAGAGTGATCGGAGTTGGGCAAACCTTCTGTTGATGTTCAAAATCTCAGATGGATCAATTTATGTCTCTTATGTCTTAAATGTCTCTCAGGATGGACAAAGAATTGCGAAAAGTAATGAATTTCAGAGGGGAAACTTTAACTGCAATGAAATTGCTTGCTACCTACAAGGTATGACATATACAGGACGATTAAGAAATAGCAAGCTAGTAATGGGAGAATTTTTTATTTGATGAGCAGCATAGTTCAGTTCATCTGGTCTCATCAACTTAGCTTCAAGTGGTTGATGCGACAGGAAGAGGTTAAATCAGGAATCAGGGCAGCAATCTTTTTTCATGGACTCAAGTATTAAAAAAACAAAAATGGTATAACAAAGAAATCTGGATTTACGTGGTGCATGGATTGAATGTATTAATAATAGTAAAAAAATTCGGAGGGAAACTTCATTGTTGAGACTTACCAATGTTAGAGAATATAGTTTTTTTTCTCTTTAATTTGACACTCTTTATATAAATGCAAGCAGTGATATAAGAAAATTATCGCTGGCATTGATTAAACAAGAATAAAAGTATTTTTTTTAAATCTAAGCCATTTAAATCAAAATGAAGATTATAATTGTCTTAGTAAGTATGCAGTGGAAGTGATAATTTGTAATTCACAATAACTATAATATGCAATCAGAAATTTTTATTAAATTCTACGCGTAATTTAGTCATTACTATTGTCAAATTTTTGCCTATTTAATAATTTCGGAGGGTAGGTATTGTTTTGACAGACACTTTGTCAATAGGTAGAGCGTAATAATTGAAAAATATTGTTTTGTGGAAATTCCGAATATGGACATCATTCATTAATCAACATTCTAGCTAAATTTCTGATTTTATAATTAATCAGTCAAACGGACGCAGACATAGAGATGATCATAATTATGATAAGATTTATTGAGCAAGTCTAACCAAAATATATATTCATTTGAGAAAACCGAAAGGAGGACGAAACAAGCTTCTTTAAAAAGTTTTTGAGACGGATAGTTTCAAAGAGATGCAAAAATTTCTGAGAAGATTTCAAAGGTGATAGGATATCAAGGGATCCATGTAGAACTTAGCAATTCATGATGATATTAATTTAGGTGGGATTCAATTCATTAAGATATTTCATATCATTTCTCATATGGATGATTGATTTGTCAGGGCAAGGTAAAACGAGTCAGAAATTTACCACATGAGATGAACTTTAAAATTAGATTTTATACTAATTGATATAATTTGAACAAAAGAATAATAAAAATTTTCAATTAGAAATGTCAATGTTCAAGAGTATGTCAGTAAATGGTCCAGCAAAATTGATTCACAAAAGTAATACATAATTGATTCATAAAAATAATAGTTTCTTAACGTGCTCTATACCAATTTCTTGTCAAACCTTTTTTTATTCAAATTTCGTACAATTTCAAATGTATCTTTATCTACTCATTTGATTTGAAGTCTAGTTCTGGATTAAATGCAAAATAAAGCCATGACTCAATATTTTATATTAGTTCTTTTATAGAAGGTTGATATGTTCAAATAAGAAAAAAAAAATCTTATGTGATTATATCTTATGCGATAAACTTTAATGCCGATTTTTGTGTAATTAAACTAATGTGAACAATAGAAGATTAGAATTACTAAATTTAAATATCAAAGTTCGAGTAAACTAAAATCAATAAAATAATACTAATTTATTTTCCTCTCTTTGCCAGAAATTTTTTTGTGGGAAATATTAAATTTTCAGATATATCTACTGCTACCATGTGAAGAAAACACTTTATGACCATCAGCAATGAATAAAAATGCACCCGTTGATGAGATTTAAAGGAAATTTTTATCCGCAGCAAATATTTTGATCATTCAATTTGCTAATTTAAATCATTTTTTTAAAGTAAAAGACCCAAAAACTTAAATATTAAAAGTCCCCCCCCCAAAAAAAAAATTGAAACTTCTGAAAGACAAAAGAAAAAAGAATACACGTAGCGATTTGTGAGAGTTTCAAATGTCAGATATTATGCTTACAAAACATATATATCTAAGGCAGTTTCTCAAAGGAATTTGACTTTAAGCCAAAGATTCGAATAATTTCAAAAAAAAAGTATTACTTGATAGTTTATATCATTTCTCCATAAACTAATATGTTCAGACAAGGAAAGGAAAAATAAGAAATGCATCATATGAGATAAACTTTAATGAAAATTTATATACTATTAAAATTTATTGAACAAAAAGAGAATAAAAATTTCCATCTAGAAATATTTAATCACCATATTGGCCTAAACGTGGGGTGCCAATGTGGTGAAATGTAGATTATTAAGATCCATGCAAGAAGCAACAGGACGTATGTTCACATGAACATTTCATTTAATAATCACATTTCACAATAATTTGCATTTTAACAAGCACAAACACAAAAACAAGGCATTCATGCTCACAACTTAACAGAGCAGTATCTCATCTCATTCTAATTACACTCGCTATGTATTATGAGATGGTATATAGGATGGTCTAATCAGGCATCGCCATCTAATATCCAAAAGAGAAGATAAGAGTAACGCAACTTCTACACTTATCTCACAACATTTAATCAAGTCAGAGGACTGGATTCACAGAAAATAATACAAATTTATTAACGCTTTCTGTTTCAATTTTTTGCCAGACATTTCTCTGTCGAAAATACTAAATTTTTAAATATATCAGAACCAAGAGAAACGTTTACTCATTAAAATGCACTTTCACACGCAATTTAAAAAAAGAGATTATTGTTAGCAGCAAATCTTTTGAAATGCAAAGAAAAAAAAATCCGAAAAGTTTTTAAGTAAAAAGACACTCAAATCATTAAATATTAAATGTTCAATTAGAATTAACTAAGTACTTACATAATACCATACTGATTTTGAGTTTTGCTGCACAAATGACAAATTCGAGGGGAATTGAGCATTTTCATTTTAAATGCAATTTATTTAGCAAGCAAAACACATATATCAAAGTGTATTCCTCGAAAGTTATTTCATCTGAAACCAAGAATTGGTCTAACAGGGTAATAAGGGTAGCCATGAATATTTAAAATAAGTTCTTCAGTAAAAGATGGATATGATAAAACAACAAAAAAGAATTCGAAACCTATTTTATGAGATAAATTTTAATGTCAAATTTTATGTAATTAAAACCATTTGAACAGTAGGAAATTAGATATTTCCAACTAGAAATATTGACGTTCGAACAAGCATGATTTCCAGAAAGAGAACGAATATAATAACGCACTATATTTCAATTCTTTCCAGATTTTACTCAGTCGAAAATACGGAAATTTACGGATCTGCAGATATATTTAAAATTGATATATAATAAACATTTCTTGACCAGAAAAAACAAATACATATTAAATTGTTTTCTTTTGCAAACAACAAAAATGGGCCGATTCACACTTTTTAAAGTTTCTTCCGTTATAATGGAGTTTCCCCCCCCAAAAAAGGGTCGCGAAAATGAGAAAAACAACATAGGAATCTCAGAATTTAACTGCCTTTGATAAAAATAAAAACTTCGTAATACAAAAATACCTCCCGAAGTGATTTAGGAAGATTCAAAGGTCAATTTCTGTACAGACATGATTAGATCCTTATATTTGTTTAAGATTATGTAATACACTTTTGCAAAATTTTAGAGCAAACGCTATGTTACCATCATTAGTTCGGATATGATTGACTACTGTTACAAAGCATCACATTGAAAATACAATCACTGAAACTTTTATTTTTACGTGGATAGCAAATGTTGCGGCTGAATCTGCTGAGTTTAATAACTACAAAAATATAGTGAATATGTTCAGAGCAAGAATCCTCAATATTTGTTTATTTATACTGATATTTATGAGAAAAATTATTATGAATATTATCTTTCATTGAATATTAATAGACCGTTTTATGATTAAATGTTTCAATAATATTTAGAAAAATTTCATTAAAAAATGTTTTTCTTATTAAAGTAATTTTAATTGTTCAAAAATTATATAATTGCTTTTATAATGTCACTGTCATTTAGTAATTCCTTTATCACAATAAATGAATTTTATAAGGCTATAAGAAGTACGGATTTCTGTTAAATTAATTTTCGAAAGCATTATATCATCTTAACATTTTATGATTATTATGTTATTAACACGTCAATGCAGCTGATGAATTTTGAATGTAATAGACAAACTTTCAGAAATCTATAGAGTTTATGAATTTTACATGCACAAAAATCCAAAAAATTTAGTAGATTTTCTTCTACTTCAGCTTTAAAAAATAATAAAATGAATAAATAAAATAATAATGAAATAAAAAGCAGGTTTTTGTTATGGTTTCATGATAGTCGATGGGGTCCAATTATTGCAAAATATGTATTCATATTTAGAAGAAAATATTTCATTTTTAATGTTGCCAAATTTATTGAATAAAAATATTAATTATGCTATTACCTTTCCCCCCTCCAACTACTAAAGTGAAGCATATTTTACGCATTTTAGTTTAATATTTATATAAATAATATTTAAGGAACCAGTATTATATCAAAATTAAATTATAAATGTATTATTCTAATTTATCTTTAAGAAAACTGATTTAAGTATTTCAAACTTATAAATATTCAAAATTAAAATTTGAAAACAATTTTAGCAAGATGCATAAGCAGTTACAAAAAAATAATGAAAAAGTCAAAATGCTGTTTAATTAGGAAATAATTATTTAATTATAATACAGCTATCTAATCATAAAATAACTCTCTATTATATAATATATTATATAACTCTGAAATGTAAGGTTAGTATTTGAAATATAATTTGACAATGAATTATTGCAGTGACCCTTTATTGTGTAATCTGCATGTACGTAATCCAAGATAATCTGCATGTACGTAAATTTAATGCTACGTTTTTAATTTTAAACAACTAACGCCTATGGAAGTAATTTTTTTTCACCAAAATTATTGACTCTGTAGGTTGTTGAATATTTATGCAGCATCATATATTTTTAAAAGATTCTTCTAATTATTTGATAAGACAGAAAAACATGAATTTAATTGAATATATCAAAAGAAAGTTAAACGAATTGAAATTGAAAAGCGTATATACTACGAAATAAAAGAGTAAGTGAAAATCCTACTTGGTAGTTAATGCCCAAATAAAGCGTTTTTTTAAATGTTAAAATTGGCAAAAGCAAAAGATTAAATATCTTATTGGATGAATTTGAATTTCATCATAACATTAAAAATTAATTGTTAGGAACTGTAGATTACATTTGAAAAAAAAAAACGCAGAAATGAAACCGTTATCATTAAAAGGAAAATATTTGTGTTTAAGGTAATGCACACACACACAAAAAAAATCTTTTTTTCTGAAATAATAGTTTTGAAGATATGGTCACCAATTTCCGTATGTATGTCATATCAATTATTCATCTGGTGAAGGTTAAGCCTATTTTCTCGCTCGATTACACTTTCATGCCCATGTATAT
>JAPMOQ010012449.1:507854-539031 GCA_026543055.1 Argiope trifasciata
TATATATATATATATATATATATATATATATATATATATATATATCTTTTTTTCTCCGAGTGAATAGAGTCCTTCAAGCGTCCTTTCCAGATTATTTCTAATAATAATTTGAAGCGCCATTAATTAGCAAAGCATTGATTTAAGTGCAGCTGTAAAAACATTCAATGAAGCAGTCAGTGTAAGGATTTGTTTACATTTGACTGCTTCCATTTAACAATATATATTAATATATAAAATGAAAAACTTCTATACCACGCAAGCCAGGGCATAATATACGTAAATAGACAATGTAAAAAAGAAAAGGAGACTAGAGAATAAAATTTAAAAAACAATTATTGAAATAATTTTAAGCATATTTTTTAATTTATAAAAAAAGATTAAAACATTATGACTACTTTCCCACTGTGAAAAAACAATTATAATTGAAGGTATTGTGTAAAATGCTTATAAAAATCTCCGATGAAATATTACTACCCACAGTAAAAGAAAGTAGCAACAGGTCTGACGATCGATCGATATTTGTGATCTTGGAAGAGAGTTTTGAAATATGCCGTATGATTGCTTAAAAAATGAAATTTGAGTTCATCAATAAAGAACTTCGAGAAATTTTGTTTGTGCCCAATAAAAAAGGTATAGATTGCAGAATATCTTTAATTCATGCATTATCGAAACACAAAAATGAGTAGTTACCATAGGTTAAGTGAAAAATCAGGTTGAAATAAGAATTAAAAGAAGAAGATGGAAAAAAAAACATACCCGGCATTTCATTCAGAATCAGAAAAGAAAAGAATGGCAATTCCAAGTGAATTGTTGAAGAATTCCTGGATTTTGATGGTTGAAAAAAAATGTACCTATTACAATTCCTATCATAATAAACAATACTGCCTCTTAGAATTGTGATTGTCTCATATCTACACTGAAGTGACAAAAGTCATGGGATGACTGTTAATATCGTGTCGGTCCTTCTTTTGCCCGGCGAAGTGCAACAACTCGACGTGTAATGGAGTCCACAAGTCGTTAGAAGTCCTCTGCAGGAATATTGAGCCATGCTGTCTGTATAGACGTCCATAATTGTGAAAGTGTGGATGGTGCAGGAGTTTGGGCGCGAACGGACCTTTCGATGATGTCCCATAAATGCTCGATGGGATTCATATCGGGCGATCTAGGTGGCCAGATCATGCGCTGGAATTGTCCGGAATGTTCTTCAAACCAATCGCGAACAGTTCTGGCCCGGTGACATGGCGCATTGTCATCCATAAAAATCCCATCGTTGTGTGGGTACGAGAAGTCCATGAATGGCTGCAAGTGATCTGCAAGCAGCTGAACATAACCATTTCCAGTCAATGATCGGTTCAGTTGCACCAGAGGACCGAGTCCATGTCATGTAAAAACAGCCCACACCATTATGCAGCCGCCACCAGCTTGAACAGTGCCTTGCTGACAGTTTGGGTCCATGGCTTCGTGGGGTCTGCGCCACACCCGAGCTCTACCATCAGCTCGTAACAACTGAAATCGTGACTCATCTGACCACGCCACGGTTTTCCACTGGTCTAGGGACCATTCGATATGCTCACGAGCCCAGGAGAGTCGCTGCAGGTGATGTCGTGCTGTCAGTAAAGGCACTCGAGTCGGTCTTCTGCTGTCATAGCCCAAGGAAGACAAATTTCGCCGCACAGTCCTATCGGGCACGTCCCTCGTACGTCCCACATTGATTCCTGCAGTTATTTGACGAAGTGTTGCGTGTCTATTAACATTGACTATTCTACACAGACGTCGGAGGTCTCGGTCGTTAAGTGCAGGTGGTCGCCCACTGCGCTGTCCATGATGGGATGTGATGCCTGAAATTTCATACTCTCGGCACATTCTTGATACTGTGGATCTCGGAATGTTGAATTCACTAACGATATCCGCAATGGAATGACCCATGCGTCTAGCTCCAACTAACATTCCACGTTCAAAGTCTGTTAATTCTCGTCGTGCCGCCATAAATCACGAAAAACCTGTTCACATGAATAACTTGAACACAAATGAAAGCTCTGGAAAACAAACTGCGCATTTATACTTTTTCGCTGCGATACTACTGCCATCTGTATCTTTGCATATTGCTATCCCATGACTTTTGTCACTTCAGTGTATATTTTGATGAAACGCGATCTTTCATTTGTTAAAAATACTAATAATCTCTTAATTTTTATTTTTATCTAGAATTCAAGATTTGCTAAATTACAAAGGTGGCAAGGTATCTCCAATGGTATTAAAGAAAAATGTCTCAAATGTTGTTTCAAAACAATACATAATTTATTTTATATACAATTAAGTATAATTTTATATTAAGTAGATGAATTACAGTTAAATATTGATAAATAAAATAAATAATTATTTGGAGAAATTAGCAATATTTAATACACCGGAGCAATAAGAAATGCCTGACGAAACGATTAACATTAAAAAAAAATTTTAACTCAAAATTAATCAAATGTCCTATACTGATTCTGGAAGCAAATTATGATACTATTTAAATCTCACAGACAAAATACACGGGTAGATAAAATTAAATTTTTATAATATTAGTAATTTTTTTGTTTGAGTAAAAACAGAAAGCGGCTTCTAGTCCATTAAAATAACCTGTTACTTTTTTTTAAGTGAATCTTCCAAGAAAGTGTCAAAAGTTTGATCATTTATTTCAGTGTTTGTTTGTAAAAGTGTTAAGTTTGAAAAGTGTCAAAAACAAAAAACATCATCTTACACCATTTTTCATAAAACAGCAAGCATCATGAGAAAACGCATCCTTACACCATTTTCCCCCAAACGATCCGATTTTCTAAATCGGAATATTATGGAGAATATTTTTGTCTAATTTCAGTATATCTTTTCACATTTTAAATTGAAAAATATTGGCGGTAATAGCATTATATTAGAGATAAGGGGGAAATACTGAAGGAAGTTTTGAAAGCAATATTGAAGGCATCTAGAATAAGAATCGTATAAAAAATATCAATCACTTAAAAATACTTAGAAAGGAAAACATGGAACACTCACCATTCATCATGGTTCCCATCTTACCGGCCTCAAAGCTTGGACCCACGCGCCTGAGATTGCACAATCAGGGATCGATATCTGGGATTTCTCAGAATTATATCGTGCTGCCATCTGTAAAACTGTTTGATAAAATGAAATAAATGATCATATGGGGGCCGGAAACTAAATAATTATCAATAATCATTGATTTTATTTTTCATTACGTTTTTGATTTTTAATCTTTTTGATTTATTAGCTCTGAATATAATAAGGCACATGAAACGTTTTCAAAATTCGCTGACAAAAGATTATTATTGGTATTGATTTTGGAAATAATGAATTTACTTGTAGTTTATCAGTACTTAAAAAATACAATTGAGCAACAAGTGCTCTTAAGAAAATATTTAAAATTAACTTCAAAAAGTAATTTTTTTAAAGTCTAATTCCAAAATCCATTGACTCAATTGAATTGAACTGAATCAATTGAATCAATCTAGCTCTATTTTGAAGCAAACATTTATATCTGAAATGAAAACTTTTCACGGGTAATTTCAACTATGAGAAACTTTGCTTCGATTTTAGAGACTGATAACTTGTATAATCTTAATAATCCATTACTGCAAAATATTTTGGGTTATTGTGAGCAATTTTTAGAATACCGAATGTTATATTAACAATACAGTGTAATATTTAACAATATTAGAAAATCACGAAAATTTGGAAAATTACTGCATTAGTAAAATGTTTGCCCAAAAATTATCAGTTTAACTTCAGAATTTGTTTCATTTGCAGTTTTATTTCACAAATTGCTTTAAGCTATTTTATATTAAGAAAATGAATATTGCATAATTTTCAAATATATTAAACTCTACATGCGTCAGAGCTATGCAACTTTGATTTTTTTCTTTTATTCTACATTTAATGGAATCATAGTAGTGAAAATAACATTGTAAGTTCCGTATTTAATAATATGATACAATTTCTTATTCTTTTTATGTGTTTTACCTAAAGCGATTGAAAAAACCGGGGGATATTTGTATATATATATATATTGATAATTTTAATGTTTTTTTTTAACTTTGTATGCTTATAGAAAATGCAACGTTTCGCAAAATGCAATCTCTTGCATATCAGTTTAAAATGAATTTAATGTTAATTTCAATGTAAAAAGCAAAATTCAAATATTTGCAACAATAAACAAATTGAACGGCAATAATTATCGAAATACTTTAGATGCTGATGACAATAGTGAGTTATCTGTACGTAGTAGGGTAACCTTTGTTTTTGTATTGCAGCTTCACATCGATGTTTCATTGAGCAGATAAGAGTTATAAACTCATCCTTCTGTGTAGCATGATGCCAGGAAATAGTAATAACCTCAATTAATTATCTTTTATTTGATGAACGCTTCATATCTATAAGAGTTTTCAAACAATGCCATCAGTTCTCAATAATTTTGAGTTTAGGATTGTTTCCTGGCCATGATAACTATTCAATTCTCTTTTTACTAAACCACACATTCGATATTTTTTCTGTGCGGCAAGGGTTGAATAATGCTGAAAAATAAATTATGCATTGTTGAAAAAGAACTCACTTGTGGAAGATGAAAGTTTTGGCTCTTGAATAGTGTCAATGTATTTTCTAACATTTAATGTCCCATCGATAACACGATACCGTCTACTGACATGTATAACCAGATCATAACACTGAGTTCTTCATAGTTGCTTGAATGCAGTCAGGATGCAGCTCTTCGCCTATTCTATGCCTTACATATTTTCATCATCACAACCGAATAACAATACCTTTGTTTCATCACTCCGCATTATTTGTGACCAATGATTATCTGTACAATTAATGTGTTATTTTGTTCATTGTAATTTTTTTATACACTGCTTTAAATATAGATAAGGATTTTTTTCGTTGAATTCTATATCTTATTCCAAAATTTAATAATCTTCTCCTGATTATTCTTGAACTGACATGAATGCAAGCATCATTCAATTGACTTCTAGTGGCTGATGATTACATTGTTATATCTTGGAGACATAGTCTTTTTATTCTTCTGTTATGAACAGATGTGGTGCACCTTTTTCAGCCATTTCCTTTTTTTTTTGAATTTGTCTCCTGTTATCATAAAGAAACTTTCTATTTTCAGATGTAGTCACTGAACCACCTCCAATTCAGCATAGGAAAGACCACATTCATGTAACAAAATAGTCTTAGTTATATTTCAAGGTGTCCAATCTATTCTTTTATTTGATGTCATTGATTCTTGATTGAATATTAGAAATATTTACAAAATTTCCAACTATATATTAAAAAGTTTAACAAAATATCTAACTTGCAATTTTATTACAAAAAGAATAGTCTTCCTTCAACAGAAAAAAGCGCAATAATGACTTTTTCCAACTTTATACATGATGTCATCTTTTTCTAGCAATTATTAACATTTGATTTCTTCCAAGAACAACAACAGTGATTTGTCAGGACCGTTAGAAATTACAATTTACTTCATCACTGTGTTTGTAACTCAGATTAAGGTAAGAACTTTTGCATTGTAACTTTTTTGTATTATAAATATTTGAATTTTGCTTTTTATATTGAAATAAGTATAAAAGAGTTTGCATTTTGTGAATTGTAACATTTTCTATAAGCATACAAATAAAACATAACTATTTTCAAAAGAGTCCACAATTTTGGCAATTACTGTATACAAATAGATATATTAATATTATTTTAGTTAAGCAAATTATTAGCCGCTATGATAAACAACCTGCATTTTACAGACAATTTTATTACAGATTTTTCCTAGTGAGAAAATTTAAAAGGAAAAATTTCAACTTTGAAAAAGTTATTGCTGAAATGAAAGCCTTAATGCTCTCTCTCTCACAAGTGTTCTAGACTTGAGGTAATGCCGTGAACACCACAAGTGCTCAAATGTTTATTTCCCAAATCCGACAGACCGGCACATTGTGCTTCATAGCATAGTGAAGAGAACCGGTTATGTAGATGGAAGTCTTTTTATAAGCGATTGAATCTGAAATTCGATGCAGATTGATAGATAATATTAGGAAAAAAAAAGATCATGTACAATAGTCTATTTATCTAAGTGTTTACATTTTTACGCTATCGCGTTTACTGTTATTTCTCTACGTTTTATAATTATTGTGCTCAACTGCACTTCGGCAAACAGACAAACTAACTGACAATGGATTTCATTCCTTTTCCAAATTGTTTCTTTAATGATCTTTACATCAAATTGTTTCTTTTCCATTAATTGTTAAATTCTACTTAGATATTCGTGATGCCCATGCGAGATATTTTATTTTTATTAAAGTATGTACCTACCCTAAAATCTACATTTTAGTGAATATTATTTAAAATATTTTTAGGCTCATTTTATAACCCATACATTTGAAATTCCAATAATTTTAAATTTTTGTTTTTACGTTAATTAGAAGCGAAATTAAAGCCTAATTAATAATTCGAAGTTGATAATTTCCCACCGGAAGTGGGAACTTAAAGGGACGTTAAAATGCAAACAATACATTTGCGCGATTATTTTGTAACTTTTAAGCAACATAAATGCCAAAATATATTTAAATAATATAAATCAATGTTTCCTTCTTTCATTTTTAAAATTAATTTTTTTTAATCTGGCAGCGATTTTTTTAAAATTCGAGATTGAATACTGAAATTGAGTACTGAATTGAAATTCGTGTGAAACTGATTAAAGGCTCCAAAGAAGGTGAATTCAAGTCAACCTCCAAAATGAGTTAAAGATCGTCTTTCAATACTTTATTCGTATTCGCATTAAGATTGATTGTCAGGAGGATTTTCTTCTGGGAAGAAATTGCTGGACAAATTAAATTTGCCAAATGTATCTAAACTCAACTTTAAAACTCATGAACTAAAACTGTTAGAATCAGTGAAGTATTATTGGGAGACAATTCTGAAATCTGCTCCTAAAGAAGTACAAAGTTTGAAGAAAAAACTCTGTAGTGTTGCTGAAGATGGCAATGGCAACGGAGAGGCCGTATGTCATCAATTTGCTGTATCTCAGCTATTTCCATAGATACTGGAAAAATATTGGATTTAGAAGTGATGACCCAATATTGTAGTGTGTAAAAGTAATATGTCTTGCAGTCTTGAATGTTCTAATTACAAAGGGTCATCAGGAAATATGAAAGCAGTTTGGACTTATGGAATTTTCGAATGATCAGTATAGAAACGGGAGTTACAATGCATCGAATATTTTGGTCATGGTAATCCTTGGTCATTTCTAAAAGTAAAGGGTATCTATGGAAAGGATACAGTTAAAAAACTTGAATGTATTGGAGACGTTCAAAAAAAAAAAAAGAAAAAGAAAAAGGGTAGGGTTACGACTTAAGAAATTGAAAAAAGACCAAAGGATTCGGTAAAAAAAATTAATTAATAAATTTATTGATCAATTTTTTTTTGGTTTCTGTCCTTAGTAATATTGGAGATATTGGGAAATGTAGTCTATTGTTATAGCTGCTTTCTTTCACTGCTGTTCTTGCAATAGAAATATAACGCTTAGGTAGTGTCAGAAGGAAGCGACAGCTGTTGTCGATATCATCGAGTTATCATCAACGGGAAAACTGTTCAGAAAATTAACCAGGTCCCCGTAATTCTGTCATCAAGATGACAAAATACTCTAAAATCCTTAGAACTTTGTGGCGAAGAATTATTTGAATTTTACAAATCTTTTAGTTCGTAAAACACATAAGGTTGTTATTTATGTAATGTATATATATTATTGAAATATATTTATAGAATTTTTAGTAGAAAGTTTACCGTAAGTGTAATTTTTCATGAAAATGTGACTAAAAATTAACAATATTTCCAAAATAAATTATAATTTTATACAAATAAGATTTAAATTCAAAGTTTTATTACCCATTTTAAATAAAAACATCTTTTTTTTACTGGAAATTTAAATATTTTTAAAAACGTCTCTGAAGGTAGGCACATACCTTAATCGCCTTTATGAATTGTTATTATTATTTAGAATTTAAACGAATTTTCATCTTGCCTTAACTATTATCAAGCATCAATGAAAATATTGATTGTAAAGTCTTTTCATGATTGTTAGAAAACAATGATCATACAAGATTGTAAAAAAATATCAAATGGCATTTTGGGGATGGGTAAAATACGTAATTTTGCTACAATGGAAACGATCACATAAAACATGAAGCTACGATTGTTACTTTACATGTAAAGGTAAGTTATGCTAATTATAAAAGTTGTTTTCCAATGAATAGAATATGCCCTAGCTCTAATGGTATATAAAATCTCTATTGGCCCACAATTAAATTGGCACTATATAAATTGTATAGTTATTTTTTTCTTCGAATCATTTAGTATTATAATTCGCTTTTCTTGGAGAAATTGATTAATGCCTCTGTAAAAATAATTTTAATGCAATAAGTAATATGAGACAAGCTTTAGACATGATGGTTTTAAAGTCTTTAAATTCTTATCCAATGATGCGATTAAGATAGATTTTCAATATCGTTACGTTTTATTGAGAAATTTTTTTAAACTATACGTATTTCATTTGGAGTTCGAAACTCGTTATTTTACATCACGGACAAAAGAAGAGAACAGCATCCCAGAGAGGACTCTAAGAAAAGCGCTTTCTTTTGTATGGGCCTGGAGCAGCACAAAAGCGGAAACAACTAAGCGATTGCTTTTATGGTTAAGTGTATTGCTTACACCCCTTTTCGATCAGTTTTTTCCTCTCTTCCTTAAATAAATTATGCAAAATAGCTTAAAATCTAAGAGTAATTAACACCATCGTTACACTTTCTTTAGTTATCGATACTTTTATATAAATCTATTGGATTGAATTAACATGAACAGAATAAACATATAAAATGCTTGAAATGTATATTAATTGATTTTAAGTGCTTATATTTGGATAAAAAATAATTTCAGATAATAATTATAAAATTATTAAAGATAATGTTTTTTTCTTTCTTTGAAATATTTTAATGTGTAATTTTTAACACTATTTGAAAGTAAAAAAATATATATATATAGATAAATCATTGAACTTTAACGTGAAATTGCCAGAGCCACGTTAACCATCTGATTCGTTAAAAATCAGAGTTTCCCTAGAAGCACCACGAGGAGGTGTGGTTGGATTTTGCCCGTCAATTTTTTTTTCCTTCAGCAATTTAAATTATATTATTAATTATTGATAGTTTGTTTCCATGAATACAAAAAAGATGCACTGATGATATCTAGTTCTTTTTTTTTTTGCCTTTACATTGCATTACTATTTTTGAGCCCATAATAATTATTTTAAAATATATATACTAGAAGTGTTTTACATTGTTGTGGTACTAAAAATCTTTGAAACTATTTATTATGTACAAAGTTTAAAATCATAGATTTTTTCAAAATAAATAAATAAACCACCGATATATAAATAAAACCCACTCTGTAAAATTTCTCGATGTACACCAATATTAGAGAAATTTGATTAAAAAGCTTCTTTCAGATCCTATAAACAACTGAAACACGTTGATGAATTCAGTTATTACTTCATTGTTATTATTTCCTGAAATGATGTTACGCATAGGATTAACTAGTGCAAGGTTAACTAGTTCATTGATTGAAACTATGGTTAAATACATGCCTATATTTTCTGGAAAATTATATTTTGCACAAACTGCAGAAAGACACCGAACTTTTAGCAATCCCACAAAAAAAGAAATAGTATTCCACTCAGGTTCACAATGTCATTTTACTTAGCAAAAGGCTTAATCAGCTGATTGTTCCAACTTTTAAATTCATAAATTTAAATAATTGTTTCAAGAAGTTATTTCGAAGTGTATTTCTTTCATTTTATCTCCTCAAAAAGCTGGTAAATAAAAAGGATTACTTCCCCGATTCCTAATGATGATCAATTTTTAAATTGTTGCCCTTATAATTTTTTGGAGCTTTACCTTCAACAAAAAAATGTTACGAATTGCTTTATCATGGTTATCGATGCATTTCTCAAATTTATTTGGATTTATCCTTTTATATCTATATTTTCAAGAGATGGTCACCTTTTAAAAATAACCCTAACAAAGGCAAGACTTTTTTCTTATACAGAATTTCAAAATTATTGTCAAGAACAGCTTAACACATTCAAAAGCTACTGATGTATAGAGAAATCGTCAAATTGAACCTATGCACGGGGAAATTATTCCCATTTTGATTAAAATAATGTCACGTGTTTCAGTTTACAATTATGCTCATACTTGCATATATTTATTTGTACAATTATATTTTTATTTATTTCTATATCATATCATAAAGATAGAAATTTTCACAGGAAACATTGTAAAATAAAATTCAACTGTTTATAAGATTTTAGATGAATTTAAAGTTTTGAAGGTTTTAAAGAAGACTACTGTCTCGTAAAATTTGAATGATATGATTTGAATGATAAATCGAATTCAACATCATATTTTTCTGTAAAATATCGCTTGTTTTCACATCAAGTTTTCAGTGGTGATGCAATAAAAATATCAAATTTAAAATGATTGTTTTCGGAATGTCTTAGATGTCCGGTCTCAGCAGATGATAAACTCAATTAGGGGGGAAATACTGTTCAAAATTATTTCAAAGTGAAAAAAATCTAAGACTTTAAAGTGAAGTCAGCGAAATTGTTCCCTCATCACCTTTCTCGTATATACATGATCTTTTTTTCCGATTCAAAATATAGAGAAATAAACCAAGTTCACATCTCAATGGACTTCTGCCTTTCACCCAATCAGAAGTTTGATATAGTATTTGAAACTTTCACGGAAATTTGGTATGGGACTGTCAACAAGATCTAATATCAACTTTCTTTTATTTAGAATATTGTATTTATGAATTGCATCGTTGCATATCTATTAACAGACAGTTGAACTCACAGTCCACTCTTGGACGGATTTGGTTCAAAATTTGATGTATACGTTTAAAATTCTAATGATACATAAATATCTCTAGACTAAATTCCATCTTTTATATGCTAAATACAATTTTTCATACTTTTTACCCTTTTGTGTTACGATTCCACATCTATTTAGATAGAATATGGACAAATTTTAAGCAGATGGAATTCGTTTAAAAATTGATAGAAATCTGCAGTATTGGTTTTAGGATCACTTACCAAATTTCAGTCATTTATAGTTTTTTTAGAAATAGTTTTCACATTCCGAATTGGTTTTATTTAATTCATATATGTCTTAACGAGGGAAATCCATCAAATACTGTCTGATGGTTAATATACTTTTTTTAACTGAAATGCTTTGAGATACTATAAAATAAGAAGTAATTTTCTTAAATTTCTAGACTCAATTTTGCATCTTTCGATTGGAAGGTCGGGACAAATAGTCTGCCTGCTTCGCAATAATGATGTCACTAAATGGAAAGGAAATAGATAGCTGCCATGGAGTCCATTTTGGAGCAATTAGTACAGTCGACTCAACGTCAAGCTTATGGTTGTCATAAGCTATTGAATATTTGAGTTGAAAGGAAGAGCAAGAGTACGTCAAATATCGGGGAATCTTAATTAAGGAGCAACTGCGAATGTCTCTGAAAGAACTGTGAACCGCACAGTTCCTTCAGAAACATTCGTATTGGCACACCGTATTGGCTATGGGAGCCGACGACTTGCCCGAAAACCTCTGCTGTCAGCCTTGAGCAAGAACAGACGTCTCCAGTTTGCAAAGGCGCATAAGGATCGGACAGTAGATGACTGGAAAAGGGCCATGTGATCTGATGAATCGAGTTTTTATTTACACCATGCAAATGGCATGGTTCGGATATGGCGAAAAAAGCCCGAAAGCATGACCCCAACTGCGTTTTCTTAATCCTTCAAGCTGGTGGAGTCAATATTATGATTTAGGGAATGTTTTCTTGACATTGTATGGGTCCTCTGATTACTGTGGAACAACACCTAAATGCCCAAGTGTATTTAAGTGTTCTAGCAAATCAAGAATATCCTGTTATGTTAATGGTGTACCCTGTCGGGGATGGATACTTTCAGCAAGACAATGCTCTTAGTCATACAACTGGCATTGTCGTCAGATGGTTCAAAGAATATGACGCTGCGTTACTAGTCTTCGTTGTCCTACACAATCACCATATATCAATGTAATTGAGAGTTTGTGGGATGAGATCGAATGGACTATCAGACAGCTGGATCCAGCGCCATCCAATCTGAAGGAACTGGAAAATACAGCTCATCGCATATGGGATGGAATTCCTCTTACCACCTAAAACCTTATCACAGAATTTATGTCCAAGTGAAATCGAGCAGTATTACAGGCTAAAGATGGTCTAACAGTGAATTGAGGGGGCAGTCATAATAATTTGCCCACACAGGGTATATAAATGATAAAACAAGTGCGGAAATTTAACAGATATCCAACTGCCAGCATATTTATGAAATCAGATATTCCTGGCTAAACAGAAAGGGTCCTAAACGAGACGAAGCAAGGACCCTAAGCATCTTTAATGAATTAAAGATGAAACCATATTAGCGTAAATTATAAGGAGGTTATTTTATTGTTTACCAAACATTACCTTTCGGTTTAAAAAACTAATTGTCATCTGAATTGATTCTTTAAGACACAGTACTTAACAGATAAACATGCGACTAAAATGCAGAGTAAGGAAGTTTTATTTCAATTTTGTCATACAGAGAAAACAGAAACAACATTAAAAGTGAAATGAGCATGATTTAAAAATGATATTCAAAATAAATTGCTAAATAATAGAATAGGCTTTATTTATTCCTTTTATAAAGTATGAATAAATCCGTAAATTATTATAAATTGCTTATTTTTGAACTTAGAAAAGTAGAATTTTTTAAAAATTGGTTTCTAATTTTTAGTTTATTATTTTTAATATATTATTATTACTATATATTATCTTGAGATTTTATTCCGATTCTCTACTAGGTGGTGCTTCTAGAATGGGACAAAATTTAAGTAGACATATTAACTAAAGTTAAAGATATGTTTGAATAATTGATTATTATAGAGAATACACAAAGGCAGTTTCAAAGCTAAAACATTAGGAAGTGGGAAAATTATACACAAATTTACAGTTTTACAAACATGAAACAAAGCAATATTATGGTTTAATATTGCGAAAAGTCATCAAATTGATATCCACTTAAGATAAGAAAAACTCATAAAATCAAACCAACAACATGTTTAGAAGAAATAATATAATAGTAATCTCATGTTAACCATATCTAAATTTCATTTCTGACTTCGAGAAAATAATATCTGAGAATGAGTAAAATTTTCTATGAAAAAAATTTGGATATTTTTTCGAAAAGTTATATATAAATTTGATACTTTTACTATATATTTATTACTTACTCTTGTAAAAATCAAAAAATTTAAATCTTTAAAAGAAATATAAGGCTCACTATAGGAATTCTAAGTAAATCACGCTAATACAAGTTTTCAGTTTCTTTTCTCGATATATTTGTGATAAAAATTAATTGTTTGACATACTTTCTTATACCAATGCGAAGTAATGAAATTTCATAACAAAAGAAAAAAATTCCGTTTTATAACTAAATTTTTTACAAGATGGTTACTTAGAATTTTGAAATAATACAATTAATTTTCCTACAATTACATTTTTATTTCACTTTTTCATTGATCAGGACAAAGTAATATATCTGAAATTTTCAATGATTGATTCCAATACAGTTCTTATCGTGATAAAATATAGAAGATGCCATATGATTTAATACTACCCTACTGAAAAAAAAAAATTCAGAATCAGAAAACGTTACATTTAATTAAGGGCCGATAGAAATGGATTCTCACAGTTTTTAAATAAGTATAAGAAGAATCTACGAAAAGACTAACAGATGAAGTAATATTTCAAATCACTTTTTATGTAATTAAATGAAATGAAATAAGGAAAGAGTGAAAAATTTCTTTGCGTAAGCAAATTAATTGAAAATGCAAATGATACATAGTCTGAACAAATTTTAGAAAGTAACGTGAAAAAATCAAATTGATTATACTGAAAAAATCAGAGTTAAAAATTAAATAAAGCAAATCTATGTTTATAACCACAAATAAAAGAAATGGTATATTTCTTGGATACAAAACTTTTCTGTATGCTGTTTGACAGTGTTCAACCGCAATAGTAAAATGAAATATATTCAATATCGACATACAAAATTTGTGCTCAATATCAGTGCTTGTTTAGTTTAGTTATATTAACGTCCCGTTTAAAGCAACACGAGGGCTATTTTGGGACGGATCTCGTAATTTTGAACCACGGTCAGATGACGAGGACGACAGCTGAAGTGGCACCCCCCTCTCCACACCACACCACACCAACGGAAGGACGTTTGGCCTGACAGATTTAACGTACAAGAGAACCCCTCACACGACGGATCTTCGGTGGACTCGATTCTTGAACCTGAAACCCTCCGGTTCAAAAGCCGAGACCTTACCACCAGGCCACCGCGGCCCTCTATCAGTGCTTGAATATCAACAAATTACTTACATTTTATATAATATAATACGATAATATTTATATAATATAATATAGTAATAGTTATATTATACGTAAATAAACAACACCTAATCATATTTTTAGAAATAATATAGACTATATTTTAAAATCAAAATTATAAATTTAGAAAACACTCTCAAAATTTTTATAATTAATAAAACGATAGTGCAATAACAAGCGTGGATATCAATCTTGATCTTCTCATATGCTTACAGAAAATGACATACTTTGTGCTTCGAACTTCAATGACGAAAGAAGAGTGTATAATGTGGGTGTAGAGAGTTGACTAATTGAGATCAGAATTTGAAATATTTTTACAGTTTCAATGCTAAGACAAAATAAAAAAGTTTAATGACAATCATGCAGAAATAATTGAAACAACTGTTATTTTGAGATTCGGAAAAATTCAGAGAATAATCAAATTTGTTTATTCTCATTCATCAAAATTTTTGACCATTACATTACGTTTCTCAGAACATCCTTGGTGGTGGTGGTGGTAGTTCTAATGCCACTTGGTCACACCAAGCACGAATGAGTGGAGTTTTTTTTCGAATTAAGGCAGAGATGGGCACCTTTCGTTGTTAACGAGCACCGTTAAGGTGAAAGTATGACTTTGCTCGAACACACACGACACCGCCCTTTTTAGGGGGCGGTCGAACTCATTCATGCACACATTCATCCATCCGCATGTCAGAATTTAAATCCAAATCAGAGACCGACTCATCCCTAATTCAGTACCCCCAGAGGTATAATTTGTTATGGAAATTTGGAGGACTTTGCTGTCACGACCTATTTAACGTGCCCCAACTGAGAACATCCTTTTAAAGTTATAACAAAAAGCATGGCAGACATCTACAGATATTAATTAATCTTGAAGAAGTTATTCTTGGAGAATTAAAAAGAATATTCGGATTTCATAAATAACCCTTTGCATTGATTTGGGAGGTCTGCCTCTTGTATTAAATGGATAAGATTAGTCTTCGAAGAAGGTGTCGAAAACCATGTGCTTATTATTTATACTTATTGCAATTGAAGGGACTAAGAAAAGATAGAAGAGGATAAAGGTGCTTGAAGTAGCACTATTCAGGTGTAATTATAAGAAGCTGATCATGTAAGGAAACTGAATCACAAAAAATAAACTAAAATTTTTCCCCCTCTTCCTTTTTCTCCAAAAGTCTCCACAGAACAAAATTTCATATTTTCATACTCTTCTGCTACTACCAGTTGAGGTAAGTCTTACCAGAATTAAAAACACTTGGAACATGCGCAGCAATCAGCCGATATTACAGACTAGTTAATCAACAACGAACCAAATCGAATAGAGAAAATATTACTCACTTATTTTATTCGTTTTCTTAATTCCTTTAACAGACGGTTCCTTTGAAGAAAATTAAGCGTGTTCACATCCCGGGTTTGATTTGGTTTGTTTTATCGACACAAGAAAAGGTGATACATATGAACTAAAATTGTCATCCACATCCCGGTTGTTACTATTTTAAATGATTTTTTCGGAATTGGCAACATTTGCATATGAAAACACACAAACACCTAAGATTCTCAATCGTCTGAGGCTCAATTGATGAACAGCAAATTTTCTAATATGAAAAAAAAATCTCATTCTGAAAAGCTTTTTAATCCTTACTGCTAAAGTTCCAACTCGGATCACTATAAAAATAATTGCATGTTATATTTATCTTTTTCATTTTATTAAAATGAGTGTTTCCTTGATGAAAACTATGGGTTTTCATATGCTTCGATTGTGTCTATTCAAATAAGAATACAAGAACACAACCGAAGCATACAAAAATACACATATACCTGAGATTCTCAAACGCCTGAGACTTAGTTGATGAACATAAATCTTCTGAAAAGGAAAAAAATCTGAATCTGAAAAGCCTTTAAATCCTTACTGTTAATATACCACCTCGATCAAAAAACGAATATTTACTTATAATTTTCCTCCTTTCATTTTATTAGATAAATAGTTACTTTGATTAAAACTGTGAATTTTCAGATACCTTCGGGTGCTCTCGTTCAAGAATCGTTTAAAGAGCTGATACACCCGTAGCATGTGAAACCGCAATTGGGACTCTATGCACATATACTTTCGATTCTCAATCGTCTCTGGAGCTGTTGATGAAAGCAAATATTCTAAAATGCAAAAAATATGAATCTGAAAAGCCTGCAAATCCTTACTGTTAAAATGCCATCTCGAGTAAAAAAAAGAATACTTACTTACTAATGTCCTCTTTTCCATTTTCTTAGATAGAGGGTTCCTCTGATAAAAACTGCGTATTTTCATATGTTTTCTGGGATGCTTGTTCGAGAAAGGTTCGAGCCAAAGAAACCAGAAGCATCTGAAACTATAAAAGGGGACTCTACGCACACATATCTGAGATTTTCAGTCCTCTCAGGAGCTGTTGATGAATAGCAAATATTCTGAAATGCTAAAATTCTGAGTGTCTAAAGAGTGCAACAACTTACTGTTAAAATGCCATCTTGAGTTCAAAAAATAATTGCTTATTATTTTCCTCCATTTTCTAAGACAGATGGTTCATTTGATGAAAACTATGCATTTTCAGATGCCTTCTGGATTGGCCGTTCGAGAATCGTTAGAACCAGACAAACCAGAAGTATCTGAAACTACACATGAGACTCTATTCACATATACCTGAGATTCTCAGTCACCTCTGCAGCTGCTGATGAAAGCAAATCTTCTAAAATGCAAAAAGTCTGAATCTGAAAATCCTATTAATTCTTAGTGTTAAAATACCAAATCGAATCACAAAAACAATACTTATTAGTGTCCTCTTTTCCATTTTCTTAGACAGAGGATTCCTTTGATGAAAACATGTGCATTTTTAGATCTGTCCTAGCTTACTCGATCAAGAAACGTTAAACCAGGACTATCTGAAACTACACATGGGACTATATTTTCAAAAGCAATCGGTGATTGGAAAATCTTATAAAATGTGAAAGTTTGTGAAGGCACTTATTATGAATTATTCCAAAGCGTCTCATGGTGAGAATAAAAATTTGGTGAATTTCTCAAGGGAAGCTGAAGATGTAGACTAAATGCAGGAGAATGTACATGAATTACGATTGTATGACAATATACAAGGAAAGGAAAAGTTATATATATTAAGAAATAAGGTAATGGTTAAAATCACAGGCACAAACTATACGATCAAAAGAATGTTTTACTGGGTGAGAACAAGAGAAAGCGAGAAAAGTTTTAATTCAAAATTTGACAACTACATTTCAATTTATAAATCCATATGATTAGTTTCATTCATGTAAATATATTTTTTGTTTCATTTAAATGCATTCGCTTATCAAACCTCAAATTCACAAATGCATTATTGCTGACTTATTTTGTAGACAATACAATAGAAAGTGCGATGGAAATCTATTATTATGTGTATTATAAATAACCAACGACAAATCTGGTTTTTCCTGACTTTTATTCAATTTCGAGATCAAAATGAATTAATTATATTAAATTATGATATATATATATATATATTATGAAATATATATCTATTTAAGATTAAAAAACCAGGAAAAAACCCAATGGAACATAAGAAGGATTATTCATGAATGCAGATATAGAAAACGAATAATGGAGGGTCACTATAATAATTATGTAATATGTCTACTTTTTCTTTGAATGGCGCATGACAGTATCTTTTATCCTTATGACTGTTCAAACATTTTACTATTCACAATTTTATATTCTTACGACAATATCAGCTTTTTCGCAATCTTAACAGGGGAAATATTTTGCACGTTCATATTTTCTCAGTCATAACTTGAAATATTTGATGAAATAAATTATAGAGCTGCTGAAAAATATTTTGGTTGATATCGTTGGGACACCCGACCATATTTTCTTACATTTTCAAGCTATCTTTTTTTGCGTATTCGCCTACTCCGTAAAACTACTCGGTGAATTTTGATTATTCTTCTGTAAATGCAATAGAGACGATATAAGAAAGATTCTACTTAATATTGTATGCTGTATATCATAACTAGAGATTTGGATATAAAAGCGAAGACTGTTTATCTCTTTCTACAATTTCATGTGATTTTTCACTTCCTTTTTAGCGTTAGGAGATAAATGCAACAAGATAGTCAAAATTTGACACGCAGTTTTGTCATCAGTAATATGAAATGTTGAATTAAATCCATAAAAGATTTGGCCCTCTATTAGTTTATGAATTTCTGAATATATGAATGTGATGATTGAATTGGTACAAGATAGCTAGTTGAAATTTAGAATATGATCTGGGAAATTAAATTCTAAATCTGTATCAAATTTCCGCTGTTTTTTCGAAAGACAATTCCTTTTATGAAAACTGTGCAGTTTTAAATATCCACTTTTGTTATCCGTTCAAAAATAATTTTTCAACTCATTACTTTAGAAGGACATGAAAATGAACCAGAATCTTTGATTCTCAGTAGAAGCGATGAAAACACTTTTTCTGAGATGATTAAATTATGAATCTCTAACGCCAGAAAGTTCAAAATGCTAAAAGCCTAACTCGAATGGAAAAGATATTATTTACTTATCATATTCCATTTCTTTCAATATTTTTAACAAATGATTTCTTTGATGGAAACTGCATTTTCACAAAGCCCACGTTGTTCCAGTTCAAATAGTATTTTCAGAACGGACCACATCTCAAGGATATGAAGGCCACAAGAATCTTTCATTATCAGCAGAAGTTAACAAATCTTCTGATTTGCTGAAAATCTGTATCTGATAAGTCTGAACATACGAAATGATAAAGAATATACAACAGAAACATAACATAACGCCATCCTTTGCCCTCTGGGTATATAACACTAAGTTATCTAACCATTTGGATGGGCACAGAAAGGAAGGAAGGAAAAAAAAAAGAAAAAAAAATGAAGAAAGAAGGAGACGACAAACCATCCAAGTATCTAAAGAGAGAGTTCCATTGGTGTCAAATCCTACACGACTATTGGTGAAGTAATAACTAGATGGAGGGAACAAGAATACTTATACAAATGGTAACTATGGATTGAACTTACAAGGAAATAAGAATACTTACAAGATTGATAAATTATATTAAGAACATCTGTGTGATATGTATCGGTAAATAAACAATCTCTGTAGGGTCAGAAATCTGTAGCAACCGCCAGTGTCCTGTGATTTTGTTTTTCTTCTAGGGAACTTCAAAAGTGCTCAAAGGTTCCTTAAAAGTGAAGCTACAATTTCGGTTGATTTTGACAGCCATTTTGGTCTCTGTTATTGTGTAGCCTTGAAGAGGTCTTGGTATGTGTGAATATGGTTTACTATGGAGTGGATCTTGCTGCGTAAAGGGTATGCAACTCTCCTGCACCATTCTTCCTCAAGACTTAATTCTGGCTTTCTCATATGCTATGAGAGAGTCAGCAAGAATCGGAGACATAGTGAATTGGAACAATAGAAACACAGTAATGCTACTTACTTATTATATTCCTTTTATTATCGGTTTCTATGACAGACGGCTCATTTGATAAAAACAGTACATTTGAACGTCCTCCAAATTTTGCCAGCTCAAATAATTTCTTCAGAGAAGGCAGTGTTTGAAGGATATGCAAATGCACAATAAATCAGTGATTTTCACCAACGGCTGATTACAGGTAGCTTCTGAAATGTTTAAAGTCTGAAAATGCAAAATGCTACAAATTCGAATAATAATAATGCATACTTATTATATTCCATTCCACAGTTTCTTTAATAGATCTCTCTCTCTCTCTCTCTCTCTTTGAAGAAGGCACATTTTCAAATAGGCAAGATGCTGCAATCACTATTCATTTTTTTCATATTAGGTCTCATCGTGAAGATATGAAATTTCATACGAGTTTCCAACTTTGATCATTAGTTGATTGGTAGAAAATTTTCTTAAATATGTTAAACCATGTATGTATCAAGTTATAAAAGGTTTTTGTCCCTCATAATGAGTGTCATATTTATGTATCGAAATATCTTCCCCCAGGGAACTTATTTGAACCGAAATTGAGTATTAGTTTCAAAGTATGAAAGTACACAGAGCGAATCAAAGTTCTTCGTATTAAGTGTTATCAAAGGGACAAAGGAAAGCCGGAATATCTTAGGAATGCATGACCACGCATGACTTGGGAAACCCTAGGACGAACTTGATCTAAGCTTTGACTACTTTAAATCTAGTAATTAAACAATAAGAATAGTTTCTTTCATATATTTCATAGTGTTTGAGTCATTCTCATACACAGCCTTGATTAAAAGTATGTTTTATATAGGACTGATTTTAGTCATTATTTTATAATATTTTAATATAACGTTTGGATATTTGTTCCGCTATTTATATTCATTTCAATATCCCAAAACGACCACTTTGCGATGATTGTATTTCATCAAGGGGCGAGGTACAAAAGGATGAACTCATTTCCGAAATTCGTCATTCCTTGACCTTGATTTCCACCCTATTAGATACTTTTTCTTCCATTTTTTTTCACGTGTATGCGAGTATCGTGCCGTTTATGAGCGATATTATTTATTTAGTCCACAAATTATTCGCGTTTATTTTATTGTTAAATGTAAACATTTCCTCCTTTCATCTTTCCTTTAACCCCTATTTTGATGAATTAAACCCATTCTAACACATACTCAAAAGCGCGGAAATTTTAGATCTATTGTCAAAAAAGAGCTCTATTGTTTACAAATAAACAAAAATATAATTCTGATAAAGATTTTTTTTTTATCTCGGATTAAAAAGAAGTAGACTTTTAAAAAACGACTATAAATTGATTTTTTCACATTAATATAATCACTCATTACATATACTTCAGACACAGGGAAATGAGTATTAAAAACTGAGCACCTGTTCTCTCTTATTCAGGAGCTTAGATCCCTCCTAACGTGGTATGAAAATTAGTGAAGGTAAAAAAGTCTGAAGTGATATTTATATCGTCTCTGATATGATGATGTATCGAATAGAATTGTATTGTAATCCCCGAAAAATCGAATCTAGTTATTGATGAGTTATTTTTGCGATATTTTAGTGCACCAGAATAGTTTTTTGAATATTGTCTGCAGTTCTAAGAATCCAATCTACAGCATGTATGATTTTTCTTGCATTCTTTACAGAAAAATTGGGGGCTTCTAAAACATTAAGACATTTCTATCTGACCAAAGACTGTTTTTATCGCCGAAGGCATGCAGGTGATATACAAAAAGCGCAAAAGTCTATAAATCTACATACACAGTCATAATTTGCCAAAGTGAATCAAGAAAAGCCTACTTACCTATTATTTCCCTGATATTTCTATATCTATTTCATACTTCACCTGTGATGAAAACTGTGCATTTTCATTTATGCGTGCCAGCACTGATTCAATTAATTCAAGAACCAGAACATTTACGCACATATGACCATGCTATGTTATCTGATATTATATAGAAAAAAGTCTGTAATAAAATATATGAATAAAAACATTATCACTTCATCTAAATATGGTTCGGAGAAGAACAGGACAAGGGCTATAGAAAATCAAACTTCAACATTCATTTGAAAATCAGAAAATCAAAGCATGAAACAAAATGCACTAGAAAGCAAATAACTCGAAAGCTAAAAAATTGTCTTTGCTGGCAAACAGGATTGAGGCAATCTCAGATCAAAAATGATAAAAATTCGAAGTTTTAATTATCATCAAACGAGTTACATATTTTTTAATTTAAATTTGCGATAATTTTGATTAAAAAATTGTCTTATATTCTAAAAAATACCATTTAAAATTGAAAAGTATTTTCGAAAACTTCTTTTTTACCATTATAAGACCCGAAGTAGAGTTGCCAACCTGTACTTGTTAATTTTAACATGTACTGAGCAATGTTGCATGTTGTGTTCTTCATAGTATATTGAAATAAGATATTATACAAATTCGCGTTTTCTTTTTTTTCACTGGTTATGATAGAATTTTTGAAACAGATATCAAACTAAAGTTATAAAATTCTTTATATCTCTATCGAATGGATATCTCTAATTATTAAATGATTTTAATAGTTTATTTTAAGAAAGTACGAATCACAGTAATGAAGAATGCAAGATCGTATATCACTAAAAGAGTAATTTACTATCATTTGCTTTCATTGTTTGATTTGACAAGTGCCACTTTTGAAGAATGTACATTTTGAGCAATGTTACTAGATATTTCTAGGAGCTTTGGAGCAGTAGAAAAAATCTACAATATGAATGTATAAAAAATAAATATAATCATAATTATCACTCTATTTAATTATGGTAAGGATAAACATATTAAAGGAGTTAGGGAACAGCATACTTCAGTACTCATTCAGAAATCTGATTATATGCAATAAATACGTATAATTTGGCAAGAAATAAGAGAAAAGCCCACTTGCTATTATCTGGATGATTTTCCTTTTTGTTTGAGCTACATCAACTCTGTTATAATCTCCGCATTTTCGCAGGTGCATGCCCCAGTTGATCTTTTCAAAGTAAGATCAATAGCGCATATACAATCATACAGTATAACTTTATATTTCTTGGGGCATTAAACAAGAAGAAAAAATTCTAAATATATGAATATGAAACAAAAAACATAACTATCACTCAATTAGAATATAGTTTAGAGAATAACCTTAAATGTGTTAGGGGAAACCATAATTCAACAATCGTTGGGAAATCCGAATAGATGCAAAAAATACGTATAATTTGCTGAAAATTAACAGAAAAGGCGTACTTACTTATTATCTTTCTGATTTTACTGTTTCTTTGAACTGCATCGACTCTGATGAAAAATCTGCATTTTTGTAGGCACGTGTCGGAGCTGATTCAATTCATAGTTTCAGAATCAGCTCCGTTACGCACCTACAATCCTGCATCATTACCAAATATTGTCTGGAGTTTTAAGAAAACAGAAATAACTCTAAAATAAAAAATATGTAAACCTACAAATATAACCATAATTTTCATCTTATTTATATGCGGAATCAATAACAACATGCAGGTGATTAGGGAAAATCAAATAATAACATTCATTTTGAAGCCATAATATATACACAACTTACCTATAATTTTCCAACAAATATTAAAAAGGCTTACTTGCTTATTATCTCACTCATTTTCCTATTTCTTGGACATTCGATTCGCTGATTGAAAACTATGCATTTTGATATGTGTGGTCTTGAACTAAAACAATCAATCTGTTCAGAAACAGGTGAATATCATACATATAAGCAAATAATTTTATCATCAATCTCTTGTATGATTAAAAAAGCAGAAAAAAATATAAAATGTAAATATATGTATATAAAAATGCCAAGTAAATCACCACATTATTTAATATCTCTTTGGAGAATACCATGCAGAAGGTTTTGGAAAATCATTGTTGAAGATTCATTTGGAAGTTAACAATTCTCAGAAAAAACGTACTAATTTACTATCTTCTTGATTTTCCGGTTTGATTGAGTTACACCTACTCCAATGAAGACTGCGCATTATTATACATGAGTGCTCTAGCTCATTCAATCAATCTTTTCAGAATAAAATCAAAAAGTCACCTATTATCATGCAGTGTTACTTGATGTTTCCGAGTGGCAAAGAAAAAGTAGAAAAATCTGAAAATTTAAATATATGAAGGTACAACTAGAAACAGAATTACTACTTAACTAAAATATGGTTCGGCGAATTGTGTTGCGTGAGTTACTAGAAATCATTCTTCAACACTCATTGAAAGTGAGAATAAATGAAAAGAACACGTAAAATTTGCTGACAGTTATTAGAAAAGGACATGAACTCTGATGAAAACTTTGCATTTTTGCAGGCACCTGGTCGACTTTCAGATCAAGTGCATTACGCACCTACAATCATGCAGTATTACCTGATATTTTTTGAAGCATAGGAAAAGCAGAAATATCTGTAATTAAATTATAAGAACCTAAAAACAAAATCATAATTATCACTCTATTTATATATGGTTTTGAAAATAACATGCAACGTAGTAAAGATAACCCAAATTTATAAAATTCTGAATATATGAAAAACATATTTTTAAAAAAAAGCGTACTTACTTATTATCTCTCCTATTTTCCTATTTCTTGAATATTCGACTCCTCTGATTGAAAATTATTAATTTTTATAAGTGGGTACTTGAACTTTAAAAAAATAATCTTTTAAGAATTAGGTGAATAGCGCTCGTACAACAAGCATTTTTACCCATAGTCTCTTGGATGATTGGAAATTTAGAAACAAATCTAAAATGTCTATATATGAATATAAAAATAAAAAATAAATAAATCATCACGCTATTTAAAGCCTTTTTGGAGAATACCAAGCTGAGAATTATGAAAATCCTACTTGAACACTAATTTGGAAGTCAGAATATTTACAATGCGCACATATATTTACCAACAATTCTCAGAAAAAGCGTACTTATTTACGATCTTCTTGATTTTCCTTCTTCTTTGAGTTTTTTTAGTTTTAGTTATATTAACGTCCCGTTTAAAGCAACACGAGGGCTATTTTGGGACGGACCTCGTAATTTTGAACCACGGTCAGATGACGAGGACGACACCTGAAGTGGCACCCCCCTCTCCACACCACACCACACCAGCGGGAGGACTTTGGCCTGACAGATTTAACGTGCAAGAGACCCCCTCACACGACGGATCTTCGGTGGAATCGAGTCTCGAACCTGAAACCCTCCGGTTCCGAAGCCGAGACCTTACCACCAGGCCACCGCGGCCCCCTTCTTCTTTGAGCTACGCCTACTCTGATAAAAGCTGTGCAATGTTATACATGAGTGCCGTAGCTCATTCAACTAATCATTTCAGAATTAAATCGAAAGCTCACCTACAATCATGCAATATTACTTTATGTTTTTTGTGCAATGAAAAGGCAGAAAAATCTAAAATTTAAATATATGTATATGCAAAGAAAAATATAACTATCCCTCAATTAAAATATGGTTTGGAGAATAACATAAAGTGGTTTAGAGGAAATTCCCCTTCAACAATCATTGGGAATTCTGAATAGATGCCAATAATACGCATAATTTGCTTAAAATTATCAGAAAATGCTTACTTACTTATTATCTTCCTACTTTTACTGTTTCCTTGAGCTTCATCGCTCTGATGAAAATTCTGCATTTTTGCAGGCACGTGGTTGAACTAAATTAATTAATCTATTCAAAATCAAGTTCATCCATTGCGCACCTACAATCACGCAGTATTGTCTGATATTTTTGGAACATAGGAAATGCTGGAAAGAGGTCAGAAATTTAAATATTTGAACATAAAAGCAAAATCAGAATTATCACTCTATTTATAAAAGATTTCAAATAATAACATGCAGAGAGAGTGGGTAAATAAAATCTCAACATTCATTGGAAATTCTAAATTTATGGAAAGCTTACCTATATTTTCCAACAAATATTTTTAAAAAGTGTACTTATTTATTATCACAGACGTTTTCTTCTTTTTCTGACATTCGACATTTCTGATTGGAAATTAAACATTTTTATATGTACATTTTTCTACAGTTGCAATCAATCTTCTCCGAATCCAGCCAATAGCGTACATGCATTCATGCAATGTTACCTGATATCACTAGAAGCAATTTAAAGCGATAAATTTCTCTTACTCTCTCTCTCTCTCTTTATATATATATATATATATATATATATATGCCAACATAATCTTCGCCGTATTTAATTTCTTTTTGGAGAGTACCATGTAGAAAGTTATGGAAAATCAAATTTCAACAGTTATTTTGAAGTCAGAACATTTACAATGTACAATTTACAGACAATTATCAGAAAAAAAGTATTAATCTTCCTGATTTTCCTGCTTCTTTGATCTACGACTACTCTGATGAAAATGGTGCATTATTATACATAAGTGCTCGGGCTGATTCAATTAACTTTTTTTTAGAATAAGATCAACTGCGCACCTTCAATCATGCAGTTATGTGGTATTTCTTGAAACTTGGAAATAGCAGAAAAAAAATCTAAAATTTAAATGTATGGATAAACAACTAGAATCATAATTATCACTTAATTTAAATATGGTTTGCAGAATAACAGTAAATCGATTGGGGGAAATCAAAACTTATTGGGATTTCTGAATAGAATTTGTTACTGACAATTATTAGATTACTTTATATCTTAATACATATTTACTTATTACAATTAACAAGAAACACTTACTTATTATCTTCATGATTTCATTGTTTCCTTGAGCTACATTGTATCTGATGAAAACTCTGAATTTTTGCAGGTGCGTACTTGATCGTTGTCCAATTAACCTTTTCAGAATCAAGTCAATTGCGCACAAACAATCCTGCAATATTATCTGATATTTTAGGAGTACTGGAAAGGCAGAAAACTTCTAAATAAAAAAATATGTGAACATGTAAATATGGTCATAATTATCACCTTATTTTTATGCGGTTTCGAGAATAACACGCAGTAGTGTGAGGAAAATAAAATTTTAACATTTATTGGGAAGTTTGAATAAATGTAAAGCATACCTATAATATCAAAATAAGCATACTTACTTATTATTTTCTAATTTACTTGTTTCTTTAATATATATTAGCTCTGATGAAAACTATGCATATTTATATGTGTGAATTTGAAATGATACTGTTAATCTTATCAGAATCACGTCAATACCGCACATACACCCATGCAGTGTTGTCTATATCACCTGGTGCTCTGAAATTGCAGAAATTTCAATTTTAAAATGTCAACATGTGAATATCAAAATACAAACATAATCCTTACTCTATTTAAACACTGTCTGGACATGCGGATTGTTAGTGGAATCATATTTGAACAATCTTAGAGAAGTCAGAATATTTACAATGCATACGTATAATTTGCTGACAACTAGCTTACAAAGTTTACTTATTTACTCTCTTCCCAATATTAATGTTTCTTTTAAATACATCTTATCTGGGAGAAAACTGCACTTTTGATATGTGCTTGCTTGAGCTGATTCAATTATTCTTTGCAGAATCAGATCAACAGTTTTCATATAACCAAGCAATGTTAAGTCTAAATTATGTATAAGAATATGAGAAAATAAACATAAACATCAACCAGTTTAAACACTGTTTTAGAATAACACGCAAAGGGTTTGGAAAAATTAAATTTGAGCACTCATTCGAAAGTCAGAATTATCTGTATTACATGCCTATAATTTGTAATTATTAGAAACTATGTACGTACTATTTTCTCTCAGATTTTCACATTCGACTCATATGATGAAAATTTTACATTTTTATATATGAATGCATGACCTGAATCTTTTGATGCTTTTATATGCAGGTGAATACCATCCATACAACCACGCAATGTTGCCTGATAAAGCTTTGGAAAAGCAGAAAACCGTCAAAAATATTATATGAATATACAAATTGAAATAAAATTATCACTCTATTTAATTATGGTTTAGAGAATAACATTGAATATGTCAGGGTTAAAATATTTCAACACTCATTGATAAGTCTGAATTTATGCAATGAATGCGTATAATTTGTAGACAATTGTCCGAAAGATCTTACTTGATTTTCCTACTTCTTTCAGCTACGTCGATTCTAATGAAAACCTTGCATTTTTATATGCGTGTGTTTGAGCTCATTCAATAAATTTTCTTAGAAGCAAGTGAATTGCGCCCCTAGAATCATGCAGTATTGCCTGATATTTCTTGGAGCATTAAAAAAGAAAAAAAGATTAAAATATCAGCATATGAATATAAAAATACAAGTATAATCATCGTCTTATTTAAATATGGTTTTGAGAAAAACATGCAATGGATTAGAGATAATTAAATTTCGGAATTCATTGGGAATTCTGGATAAAAGCAATGTATACCTAAATATAATTTTCCAACAATTATCAGGAAAAATGTATTTATTTATTATCACCCAGATTTTCCTATTTCTTTGAGTAACGTCTTCTCTGATAAAAACTGTGCATTTTTATGTATGCACGCTTAATCTGATTCATTTATTCTTTTCATAATCAGGTCAATTACTCACATGTAGTTTTGAAATTTTTCCTGAAATTTTATGGAACACTAGAAAAATAGAAAAATCTAAATTGTAATTACAACTCTAATTATCATATAATTATCATTTTATTTACACAGGGTGTGAAGAAAAACCTTAAACGGGTTAAGGAAAATTAATCTTCAACATTCTTTGCAAAGATAGAAAATCAAAGAATAAAAGAAAAAGCGGATAGCCGTTTCTTCCTGTAAAACTCTGGTCTGCGCAGGCTATTAAGATTCAAGTAAACTACGTTCAAGAATGGTAAAAATTCGAAGCTTTAATTATCATTTCGCAGGTTATATTTTTAACGTAAATTAAGTTGTGGTATTTTTAAGAAATTTCAGACATATAAAAAAACTGCCATTAAAGTTAGAAAGTATTTTGGGATACTTCTGATTTGACATAGCAAGAACAGAGCATGATCAGTTATTTGAATTTGTCTTATACTTATCGGAACTTTCACGTCCTAAGCTTCATAATTTATTGAAATACTATTATCCTATACCTTAACATTTCCCCTTTCATTGGTTGGGATCCCAATTCGGAGCAAATAAAGAATTAAAGTGATGAAATTCCGATTAGTATCTGCAATTGTTAAATGATCTTTAGCAGTTTATGTTAAGACAATACGAGTCACAGCATTCGTGTGAATGTACCTGAATTCATTGTTAATACCAACTATAGAAGTACTTTTTTATTATTATTAGCAAGAAAGTGCATTTTCAAACGCTTTTTTCCTAATGACTATATCAACATTTTCAAAATCAATCGCAATTGAATTAGGTGATCATGCAGAGGAATCAGAATCCATTAACAATAAAACTAATTTGGCGACGCTTAAATGGAATATGACACATATCAAATTGACAGTAACTGTCTCTCATTCTCACTCCCTATCACTCTTAGTATTTACACCCAACTTTTACTCTTTCAAATGTGTTTACGTTTCACAGTCACAGCACGTGAATTGATGAGTAGTTGAAATACTTAGTAATTCGTTTAGGCAGTTTCGCTGAATATAGAATTTAAAATTAATATGCTGTATTATTTTATTTGATGGTATTTAGAGCTTAAGTAGCGGTTGCGAACTTTCGCAACCGCGGAATAATTTAAATTCGGAAAACGAATAATAAATAAATTAAATTTCTGTGTTTTATATACAACTTTTGTAGTTTGTTTACATGAAAACAGGTTTGAAAATTATATATTGACATACTTTCTGTATACGGATAAGTAATTTTTTTACAGAAAGACATTGTTTTCATTGTTTATTTATACTAGAACATTTTTTTTCTAAATTATATACTTGCATCAAGAATTTGAAAAACATTTCTTCATTCTTCTCTGATCTATTAAATCTGCAGCAGGGCTCAGCTTTTCGAATACAAGCCTGTAAGGCCGAGTCAGAAACAGGTTTGATAGTAAAATTCTCTATAATTACTGTTTAGTTTATAGAGCAAAAGCTTTCATCAATGTTTATTGTCTTTTTTTTTTCAGCAATGCTTGTGACATTCGGTGCCTAAATTTTTTCGTAGATTCAATCGAAATAATTCCTTCCTAAGGAATTTGCTTATGATCCATGTTCATCCTCAAACTTTTCTACGAAAGCATACTCCGATTTAAATACGTCAATGCATTTCCAAAGTAAAATTAATTCAAAATAAATTATTTCTTTAATTCTTACATCACAATCAGCTTAATGCAATTTACTGAAAACTCTTTGAAATGTATAAATATTTATAGGCATATATGAAATGTATCTATATCTTTTGAAATGAATATATCTTTAAATATGTTAAAGAAATGGATTTTTGTTGTCGTCAAATCAAAGAGTGATCATCTCTAACCTGTTCAAAATTTGCTTAACGCTTGGCTTATGGTGGAGCTGACTTATTAACGTTTTTCTACATCTGGTATTAAGCTAAAAGGTTTCTATTTTTAAAACATCTCTAAAACTGCCCAATAATATCATATATTTTCTTTTAGGAATGGACCTTGATTTTAATTTGGTTATCATGTATATAGAAAAGTGATTTGCTATTTATCTTTTGGATAATTCTTTAATCTCAGTCATTAGAAAAATTAAGGCAAGTTATATAAATAAAATAGCATACATGTAATTGAAACCCACTGCTGATGTTTCAGACTACGCATTTAAATACTGATAATTTACATCATTTAATTATTTTTCATTGATTACAGTGTGCAAGAAATTATCCACGTTGTGTTTTGGCTACAAGAAGAAAATTAATCTTAATAAAAATTTAGCAAAGTACAATATTTTTCTCTACTTTTTTGAAGTAATTGTTTAATCTATAAGAATCGGACTTAGATTAGGATTATAATAAATTTTTAGAGAAATATTTCAGATTTATAAGGTGATATTCATGAATGTTAGATTTCATTCTTTTTCTGCATTTAGATCATAATAATTAGTAACAAACTTTAATAATTATAATAATTATATTATAAATATTCTAATAACTACTAACCCCCTTTAATAATTGTAATAATTTGTAATTATTACA
>JAPMOQ010012449.1:558633-570134 GCA_026543055.1 Argiope trifasciata
ATACTATATTCTTTATTGTTTCTTTTCATCGTAATTTTCAAACTGTAACAAACGCATAAGTCCGTAGTAATTATATCAGAGGTATCACTGTCCTATGTAAGCATCTTGCATAGTTCAGTAATCACCATTACTGCAGTATGGAAGCGGAAATTAAGGTAGAGCTCTGATTTTCATTTCCAGTCTCGGAAAAAAACGTGCCATAGGAGATACGTACGTCAATGGAATGAAGTAAATTAGATCCCACAGCATTACTACATTCACCAAAACAAGGAGAACAACCACTAAACTGGAAACTTCTTATCTCCATACCTGGGGTAAAAATGACTTTTCTTTAGAAGATGAATGACCATTGACTTTCATAAGTACTACCTTACCAGAATATGTAAAATTAACGGTGAAAAAGAATCTGAGCAATATATTCTTAGATTTCGACCTAAAACGGACTTTCACACTAACTGGAACTGTATAATGAAGTCGTAATCCTACGCAAGTGACTTGATGAATCAGCATTAGTTAATTCCTGTTGTGATTGCAACAGTAAAAAAACGAGAGAAAGCTTTATCCTATAATTTTTCAGTTGTTCCAAAAGTAATTTCGGCATTTATAAACGCATCACTGGTTAAAAATCATAGTATCATTTAGACCGTAGTTCATAATCTGGAAAAACAAAATAGAGTGTCAAAAGTCATTTTTCTCTTGGGCGTACGCTACCTCTAAAGGTTAAGAATCAAAATATCGTTACATCTATTTTGTTAGTTGAAATGGACTCATATTGGAACTGTACGGATACTTTAACCCGCAAATCGATTTTTTTTTCTTGGGGGGGGGGAGTTTAGTTTCTGATCCTCAACAGGTAAAATGATTTAATTTATTTTATTTGAATTTAACCACCTAATGCATAAACACGAGTATTATTCAGGTACGAATTACTGGCAAATTTGTGCAATCCCGAGTTCATCTCGGGTGTTTAAAATTTTTTGGTCACTCTTCTGTGCAGTAACGAACATAGCTCGGCCAAATGCGTATACCTAAGGTATAGAATTTATCATCAATTATTATGTTTTCATGAAAAAAATGCCAGTTTAAAGGTTAATTAGATGTTACTTTAACCATAATTACATGTCTTTTAAACCCGTTATGACCATAAATCGATGCCAACAACAGAAAAGAATGTAATCTATACTTATAATAAAGCTCAATGTGTGTGTGTGCGTGTGTGTGTGTGTGTTGGCGCTCTACAGGCCAGACCGTTGAACCTACAGCTACCAAATTTGGTATATGTATACCTTGGAGGTCGGGAATGTGCACCTCGGAGCCCTTTTTTCGAATTTTTAATTAGAATTTGAATTAATTAAAATTTAAGCGAAATTTCGACGTTTTTCCGCTATAACTTCCGAAAATATTATCGCACAAACATGATTTTTACATTAATTTAAAGATTAAAAAATTAGCTTTCTAATGGTATCAGTGTTTTAATGTATAACTTAAGCCTCTATTTTTAACGAATTTTTAAAGAAATATTTTAACTATGTTTTTTTTTGATCACGTGACCGGATAAAAGAAAAGAAAACAATGACGGAAGTTCAAATAATAATAAAAAAACTATCATCGTAAATTAAGTCTAAAGAAATGATACTTTCAGCACGGGACTGGATAAAATAACATAAATATAAAAAGTGATACTTTCTAAAAAAAATAAAGCAAGGCAAAGGATTCTATAATCGTTTGCAATATCTAAATGATTAATTCAATAAATCTTCTTTATTTACGGTAAACCTGATTGAATTTAGACAGTATATGCATTGAACTCCAGACCTAATGGCATATTTATGTAATCGTTTGCAATATCTGTATCATTAATTTAATAATTTTTTTTCGCTTTTTCGCTTTCTTTCAAAAAACATATTTAATATTTTGGCAACATCACCGAAAAATACATTTTTAATATTTTGGAAGCATAACCGATGATTAAAACTGACTGATTTATAAAATTAAAGAATATTATCAAGAAAACGGGTTCTTTTAGAACTTTCCGTCCATCATCTTAAAGAAAATATTAATTTCAGGCCAATAAATGCCCGGAATTACTTCAAGGCTAATGAATATGTGATTTAATTGAAATTTTTAGAACGCATTACTCATGGCGAACCAGCTGGTCGCCAAAGGCGGCTAGTACGAAATAAAACCAAAATGATATAATTTTGTTCCATCCCATCTACATTATTTATGCGTTAAGAAACTTCCTCAATACAGGTATTATATTGTTTAATGAGGCTAAATATTTCACACTATAGATAAATGAAACAAAACGAATTTTAAAATTTATTTCAGAAGTTCCTACGAGGTAGACGATTATGTCAGTATTAAATCACTCCATTATCATTTCATTGCATAGCGAACGATGACAAACTGTTTTAAAAAATGGCATATTTCTTTGGTTCTTCCTCTAGACAGTGAAATGAGAAATGTAATGTTACAAATGATTAATAATCTTTTAATAAATACTTAAATGTACCTTATCGTAATTCCTCAAAATAAGGAGCTATTGTCCCAAATGACAAATTGGTGCCGAATTTAAGGAAATTTGATTCTGAATTTTTGTATTTCTATGATGACATTAGAAATTGTTTTCAGCATATTTTTTCCATTACATTAGACAAGTAATTTAAATCTAAATTACAGTTGTAAATATAATTAAAATTAATTTTAAAAATGAACATTGCAGAAATGTAAGATATCTTAAGTTATTGGGTTGTTCGGAAAGTAATTTCGTATTTTTTTGTCAAAATGAAAAGAAATTTTCGTTTAATGAATAAATTATTTATTAAATTATAAAATTGCCATTCTGGTCTAATACCTTTTGCCATATTTTTGGTAGTAACATGATTACACGCTCATAAAAGTTTTGGTCTTTGCTGTAAAAAAAACTGATCGAGGTGGTTTTTGGCCTCCTCATTTGAAGGAAAAATTTTGCAAATCAGTTCTGGTACTGATGTACTGTTAACACATCTTCTCCACACATATTGGCTAATTTATTTCTGGCTTGAACAGCATTTTTACCTTTTATAGCAAAAAAGAAAAAAATGACGAAAATGCTGTTTATTGCTCTCCATATTTAAAAGGGCAGCATCCAAAAACTACTGCGAAGAATCAGCTGCACTTTTTCCCACTCAAGCCTTGCTATATCAGCTCTTAAAACATAAAATGATTTTGCGGTTTAAGTATGAAATTGGGTGCGAAAAATGCAATTAAATCCTTTGTCAGGAAAAAACGAAATTACTTTCCGAACGACCCAATATAACCCAACCAGTCTTGTGTGTGTGTGTATATATATATATATATATATATATATAGTAACATAATTTTTTATTTAAATTTATAGACAATTCATGAGTTTCCTTACCGAAAAAAGCTGCTATAATGAGGCAGATGGCAAATATACCACTGCAGGGAGGATATCCGCCAGCATCACTAAGAAACAGAAAATATATATATACAGTTTCTCAATTTGAAGTATTTAAGTTGTTTGTTGAATAATGGTTGACCATTAATCGAAACAGATATGACAAAAATAATGGCATTACAAAAAATTTCAATTATTTACAAAATTGTATTTTTTTCTGGACCATTCATAATACTATTTTACATTTTATGCTGTAGAATCTTACGTTATCAGACATAAATAAGGATGGTCAATAGCAACTTTTAAAAAGAAGGTAAAAATCCCTTTTTTCAAATGTGTTAAATTTTGTAAAACTTATTATCCAAGCCTCAATAAAGAAAAAAATAAAATATCAAAATGAATCAATTAAAAGCTTAACAGTCAGTTTTTAAAATCATTCTTAAAAGCAAATTACAAGTAAGAACTTGTGGGAATCAGAGTTGGCTCAGGATAGAACCTGGGACCTTTGGTTTAGAAGGCCGATAACATAACCACAAGACAAAGGCATGCTCATCTTCCGTAGATGTTATCTGTCTTATTAAGATATCACCACAGACTCACTCACCAGCGAGTTACACGAACGATATGCGTTGTTATTGAGTGGTGACGAATTGGTTTGTTGAGTGAGTGGTTGCTGTGTATCCAATGCGCCGTACCCATGTTTGTTTGGCGAGCAGAGAGCTTTTTAGTTACGCCAAGCGTTATGGCGAGCATGCGTAGATTGTTGCGTCAAGTGAGTCTGACGACTTTGGTTGCGGGTAGATGGCGCCACACATCAGTTGTTTGAAGGTGAAGGTTCATCACGTTCGAGGTCACCATTGTGGGTAGTGGATGTTGGGTCAGAATAGAGCCTGGGACCTTTGGATTAGAAGGCCGATAACATAACCACAGGACAAAAGCATGCTCATCTCCCGTAGATGTTATTTGTCTTATTATGTTATCACCACAAACTATATCTTCTAAATTGTTATAAAACACCATCTCATGAAAATTACCACATGCTTCTTCAATAACATTTAGTCCGTTATTATGGATCATTTTAAAGTCATTGATTTCCCTTGGACGTTCTTCTGATTTGCCACTGCCGTTATTTATAAGATATACTTTTTTCCTTCATTTCATTTTGTTTATTACCTCTTATACATTTATGAATATCTTCCATTAAAATTCCTCACATCCAGGAACATACTATAGCAGCGCATAAATCAGATTTAAAATTAAAGAATTTGAATGCATGCCAACTCTTTTTCATCGAATCTGCACATGAGCCAATGCTCTTAATAGTTAAATCCCTCTGACCCTGAAATAACTGCAGCCATTTAGCAAACGAGGAGGCGTAATCGTACCTTCAACTCCAAATGGGGTAATTTCGATTTTTCCGCCATTTTTTCTCATGTATTCGCCTACTTCTTGCTTTCTCTCTTATCATATAAGATTTTAAGCATAAGACACGTGTCATTTCTGGATTAGAGGTGATTAAAGTATAATGTGAATTTATGGTTTCGTTTTTTCTCCATTTAGCTAATAATTTCTAACAAACCACTCGTCCTCATTAATCAACAGGTTAACTGCTAACTGTGGAATTAAAGATTGAGTGATAATGTTGAAAATTGAAATCTACACCATCCCCAGTCAATGCAGATTCACAAACTGTCCGTGTGAATTCGATGGACTCGTTTACCGACGTTAATCGAGTGCATCGAAATCGCCTTGTCGGTTCTTTCCTTTACAAGGACATACAAGATCATTGTTGATCAGTTGGACTCATTAGCAACACTTACAATATGGCCACCGGGATGTCATTTGTACGCAGTTCATCTGACCTTGACTCCCCGGGCAGTAAAAAGACACAGCCCAAAAGTCAGTCTATCAAATGATAATGACAGAGTACGTTCTTCGATTCGTGAATTTTAATTAATTCAGAGCCTGTATCATGTAACGATAGTCTGCTGCATTTATTAAAAACACTTTTCGTATGTAACTAAAAATAAAAGTATCGATATTAATAATAACTGATCCAACTCATAATAATTCTATGACTATATTTTGCGAACTTCATTATTTAGTTATTAAATGAAGTCATATTTAAATCATATCATTCTTTTATCTAAAAACTCCCCTTTCCACAGAATTCTGTAGTAGATATATAGCAATGGGTGTCAAAAATGTTCACCATATAATTGCATGTGGTAAAGTTATTACATTTATAAACATCTGATATCTACTTGAATAAATATGGTTGTGGCGCAGTTATGAATTGTGATAACCAGATATATGTGCATGTTTACAAAGTAAAATAAAAAATAAACTTAAATAAATCCTTAATATGATGCTGTTAAAAATTAGTTGAAATGTGGAAATAAATTGACCAGATTGCTAGTGGAATAACTCATATTGTGCTCAGTCTAAGGTGTCATAAATAATTCACATATAAATCTGCCTCAGATATTGGATGATAAAATATACATATGACTGGCAAATAGAATCTAGATAGCAAGTAGAATCGGCAAAGAAAATTACTCAAATTTTTCGTATTAATTCTTTCTTTAAAGAAGGATAAATAAGTTAGTGAATATTTACTAACAAATCATTCAAAATCTAAATCCTTGAAACTGTATATAAATCTATTCCATTTTTAAAGCTGAATAAATTTAAAAAAAAAAACAGTTTTTAAATCACTTTTTGTATGCGATAAAATTAACTTTTTAAAAATTTAAATGATTCTCATTTAAATTACTCTAGAAATAAATGTTTCTCTAATTCACTAACAGCCACTATCACTTACATTGAGTAAGAATTTAAAGAAAGGATTCAATTAATGGATGGTTAGGTTCTGAAAACATTAAAATGGTGAGTTATACAATGCATAGCTTACAAAATTTTACATTCCTAACCCTAGGGAGAGAAAAATTGATCACAAAGTTCCTTGACAACAAATAGAATGCAAAATAAATCAAATATTAGTTTACACAGTAAAACATACCTGACAAGAGGAAGAAAAGCTGGCAAAAGATTTCTTGCGATCATTGTTACGTACGGCAAAAGAAGGCTTAGTGAGATGAAGCTCACTAAAAGCGCAACGAAAATGCCACATTTTTGCCATTTCAGTGCGATATGATCGTTCCAACAGGCACAGAACACTAATCCCACTAAAATGGAGGAAAAAAAATTAGTCATCTTTCTTTAACTGTGATTTAATAGTAGAAATTATTTGAATTAAATTGAGATCATTCTGCCGTTAGGTTTCAATATATTTCCATTGATTCTCATGATTGTGAATTAAAAAATGCTAGTTTTGCTCCAGTATAGTGCTTGATTTTCTCTATAGGGAATTTTCATTGAAAAACATTTAATAATCAGCTTCATAACCATAAAAAAATACACTCCGCGTTGTCTAAGTATTTGGATTTCTGGATGATTGGATAGCCGTGATTACAAATTGGACTCAAGCCAGTCATAAAATGGTCATAGATAGCCAAAGCTTGAAGTTATCCCATAAGAGGAAGGTTTCGCTGCTGGAAATAGGGCCAACACAACCACATCACCATTATTGTAACCTTCAGGGGAGAGAGAACTCGTTTACTTATCCGGTCACCTCTCATCTTCATAGTTTAGCTATCCCCCTCTCCCAAAGGAATAATTAATAAAATTAAAATTAAGCAAAGCATTATGATGAATATAGCAGAAAATAATAAAAGTATTTTTAAAAATGCTTCTATTCAGTACTCTATGCAACTGTATTTTAAGAACTGTTATATATATATTTTTAAAATTATTCTTTTAGTTTCAATTATGCATATTTTACTTTTAAGAAGAACTACAGATGAAATAAATGAGAGCAATATGCCTTATTATTAGGAGCTATTGATTCGAAGCAGTCAGACATGGAAATAAATATTTCATATACTATGGTTTGTAGAATAGTGATTTTCATTTCAAAATGCAAGGTAAATTTGAAATTTCGGAATATAAATTGATATACTGATTTGAGACAAGATAACACAATGGAACTATTATGAATCAAATATCAATCAGCTTTAATCTATTAAAAATTTCACGTTTTACATGTAATTTAATCTTTAAATTGCATCTAATATTTTCATCTTTTGCAGAAATTTTGAATCTTAAAAGGGATTTTACTGAAATGTTTCCCTCTTCCTTCACAACGAAAATTAACGTCTCGTGATCATTTTAGGACAATAGCATTAACTGATATCTCAAAAGATTATGACAATCGTGTAACGTTAGTCATTTACGATGTAAAGTGAGCCGGAAAAACTATACAGAATAAGAATTTCTAAGATAATTTTAATTTTTGTTTTGAGTTTATGCCTTTCGCACAATCAGGAACAAAGACGAAATGAATTTTGATAATCATAACAAAACAAATAATGGCATTTGTAATGATAGTTCTTTTTTTTTCTTTTAGCATTTAAACTAATAATTTTTTTTGAAATTCTTCACAGGAAATCAAGAATCGGTTTTATACATTTAAGAAATTTTAACGTAATAGAGAGTAAACATTTAATAAATTTTACATTTAATAAATTTTAACGTAACAAAGAGAATTCACATCACGAAAATTTAGCACAATATGTGCATAATATTACATAAAAGTGAAAACTATTCACAACGACTGCCCTCCCTTCCAAGCGAAATAGTCCATTCATAGGTGCTGGAGCTCTGCAGAATTTTTACCTTTGGAAACCAAAATGCTTCATAAATTATGAATTAGTTATGTTTTGCCGAATGTAGTTTAAAACTTCTTAAAAATAAAAGTTTTAATTTGGAATAATATGCTTTGAAGATTCTTGAACTTTTTTAAAAAAATCGCAAACTATGCGATTTGCGTTTATTGGGACCTTTCAGTACTTCGGAGGTAAACTGTTTAATTAAAAAAAAATTAAATCCTTTAAAGATCATTCGGTAAGCGTATAGGATGGAGCAATAATATCAAAAGTATTTTTTAAAGACTGCCTAGATAATGGTTAAAGTTTATTATTATTATTATTATTTGCTTTCATCTCAAGTAAACGATTCGACTAACGTTCTTGCAGATAAAAAAAATAGAAAGAAAAAAGAAAGAAAAAAAAAAACCTTGGAAACCCACGCTTTGGAGAAGAAAAAGATATTCTTGTGGAGAAAATGAGTACTTTCTCTGAGTTAAGTATGGTTCTCGCTTAGATTTCCCCTAGTTAAAAGTAAACTGAATCGTTTCCCCACACTGAGAAAATGATTAGTTCCGATTCGATTTCTGGTGGACTTTCTTTCTTCTTCCTCTTTCTGTTTGAAAAAAGCTCGAGAGTGGAAGGCTAAATTATTTGATTACATTGAAACTAAATGATCATTCCTGGCAACTGATAGTGTTAAAATGTATTTCTCTAAATTTAATTTTAACGCTACAACTATTGGTCAAAAATTCCTGTTCAACTAAAAATGGCTGATCAGTGATATAATAACTACGATGCGGTAAATTCGCTTAAAGAAGTTTTATCATACTAAAAAAAATAATAATGTGTTAATAATAATTCATAAAATGCTGCAAAATTAGAAATTTAAAACAAAATTTAATTAGAAAGTTTTTGAAGATTTCAAAAAATATAGCTGAATAATGAAATCATTCAAATATAAATTAAAGTTCTCTTTTGTAAAAAGTTATTTCAACAGATTTTTTAATAAAATTTCTAAATTTCATTTTCATAAACTTGCTGTTGATTAATAGACATTTTTGCATATGGCAATTATTTTGATATTATATATTAATCTATTTTTCTAATATTCTGCTAAGCTGTGTAGTTTTTAACGTCTAACCGTTTCTTTTTCCACGTGAAAAAAATTCACAATAAATAATTAAAGTTGCTCAGATGTCCAAAACCTTAAAAGAATTCCTTCTGCGCCTTGCACGATAGTGATAATTTACAAAATAATTCTTCGAAAAATACAGCAGTTTTGTGTAAAAGTACAACAATATTTTACATTTATTAATTTCTTTTATTGTAGATTATGCTAGCTAAAACAGTAGGTTGATATATTTTCTTTCAATATCTGCTAATTCAGTTCATAGTTTATTCAACTCTTGTATCGTAGATTATGCTTTTTACCTGAAAAATATCCTTTATCTCTAAGGATCTATCTTCGTATTTTGTTGGAGATCAAATTGTGAAATAGAAAACTGACAAATTAAATTAGAATAACAAAAGAGATATAATTTTAAAGAATTTAAATTCAAGGTCAAAGAATATAATCCAACAAATTATATTTGATGAGTTTAAAATCAACAAACTATCAGAATTCTCCTATATCTGTTTTCTTTTAAATGTGGCATTTTTTTGTTTTGTTTTTAAAATAATCATTTGAATTTTGATAGTTTAGATCTAAAAATATTTTTAAATCTCCAATTTAAGAAATAAATGCTACTGATTGCAAAACTTAAAAAAATCCTTTAAAATGAAGCTTTTTTTTCTTTTTTCAAAGCATTTACAATTACAAGATATTATATGCTGGTAGTAGTCTGAAGAATTGACTTTGGCAATGGACACTGCATGCATGAATACCCCCCACCCATCCCAACAAAAAAATTCAATGAGTTTTTATATGGATAAAGCAAAAAAAAAAAAAAAATGACTAATAGGAAAATGATTTCTTTTATAATTGGGTTCAGTAATTTAACTGATAGCTGATTCCATAATTTTTATGCAACCACCTACATACAAACAAAATAATATTTTTAACTGTACGTAACTTGCCAAATACATAATATCCGCTTGATTCTAGAATTTTTGCAAAAGAAAAGAATAAAAAGAGGTTAATTTATCAAAATTAAAGTATAGAATGTTTTTAATATAAATGAGGAAAATAATTAACAAAAACACAACTATTGAAAAACTAGGAAAATTTTTTAATAAATTCTATGGGAACTAGAAAACATTGAAGTTGAATAACGGAAAACAAAATTTCATGCAGAATGTTGCATTTGAAAATATCCAGATGAATTTAATATGAAATAACATGAGATACGCAAATACAGAAAGCCTGTTTTCCTGTTGATTGACTTTACGAGGTAACCTGATGGTAAGATCGCTGAACTGAAGGGTGTCAAATTCAAGAGCAAATTCCACCTAAAAACCATCCTGTAATTAAGTCAGAATCACATCAAATCATCCGGGGCCTAATATTCTCATACTGGTGTGCTGCAGAAGTTTTGAGAGAAGATTCCTGTTCATGTATCCTAATCAATTTAAAATTACAAGGATCAGCCTTGTAATTTTATTGTTTGTAATTTTATTATTGCTCTAATATTGTTTTAAAATGGGATGTTTATGAAAAGAAACTAAGCTTCGCTATTTGACACCACAGTTGGACATTGTTATAAAGTAAAGAATGAGCTCCAGAATGCACATTCAGAGAAATGGCTGTTATCGTTAATACATCAAGAAAAAATTATGTTACTTAATTTTTCGAGCATTGCTAGCCGCATTATTAGCTGCTTTTTGAGCAAAAAAAAGTTGTGTCAATTTCAAACCGCACATACTTTAATGCAATTTTTAATCTTGAATTTGAAATCTATAAAATTAGAATTGATTCTTAAATGCATTAATAAGCCCAAGTAGCAAAACTTTACATCATTGATATAAACTCCACCTATATACATGTATATGTATATCAAGTGATAAAAACTGCACACACTGAAATAAAAGACCGTGTATGTGAAAATCAAGGGTAATATTCTTTTATTAATCAATATTAAGAGTTACCATTAAGAGTTGCTTGAATTCATTTGCAAAATGAATCCAATTATTGCCCCTTTTTATACACTTATTTTGCCGAATTCTTTGCCTTTTCGTATCCGAATTCTTTGTTTCCATGCCTTTCATAGTCAATATATGATTTTTTTTTTCATAAAATTCTCTTCATTAATTTTTTTTTATTGTCAGAAGCCTTCAAACAGGCAAAAGTACTTTTAGGGAAATTTATATATTGACTTTGAATTTATTTAACGAAATTTCTATACTTCGTTTTATTTGTGGAACATAAAAATGACTGTACTTTAGAAACCAAT
>JAPMOQ010012449.1:575134-623478 GCA_026543055.1 Argiope trifasciata
AAAAAAAAAAATCCTTAATAAATTTAAGGGCAGAATTTTTCCTGCCACATACGCTGGCGCTGCAAGCGTTTTGCCCTTAAGCTAAAAATTAAAGATAGGAAGTTCTTTCTGAAACATTAAGCTTGAAAGAAACAATTTTTACATTCTTTTATAAAAGCCTTTCGAGTTTATGCACAGATGGACTTTTCTGGATATTTCACCTTCTAATGCTCAGTTTAATGGTATCAATAATTATACTACAATTTTAATAAAATATTAGTTAATTAATGAAATACAAATTTTATACACAATTTTTATGATATTCCCAGTTAGGAGCAATTACCGTTTTTGAGTATGCTAGGCATAAAAAAGGAATACAACTACCTTCAAATGAAATAGTAAGAAAATTAAGAATTTTTTTTATATAACCAAGCATGATAGATATGGATTCTGTTGGAATTTATGAATTTAAATTAATGAAAAAATATTGCACAAAAATATAGAAGGTTACATTTTTTAAATACTCCGGAAATTCTACCAACATTGTACTATGGAATGTAACTTTTTTTTCTTTTACATTAAAGTTTCGTTTTTCACTTTCTCATTCTTCAACTGCAATCTCAGTCGTTGACTTTCGATCATGGCTAACGTCTTTACTAGCCACCTTTGGCAACTAGATGGTTTGATGTAATTAATGATAACTAATAATTTTAACTAAATATTTTGTCTAGCTTAGTCTTAATGATTTATTCAACAAAATATTTTTTTTTTCAAATTCTGATTATATTGAATCGTTCTGTTCGCTGTGCTGTTATCTCCCTAATTTTCTGTCTATATTTTAATAATCCAGTTATAACACAAGAAAGTAGTTCAGTGATTAAAAATGGGCATAGGGATGTTTCATCATTTCTTGGTTCTGAAGTTATTTACATCTTAATTGTGAGTAAAATGAAATTGTTAAAAATTATAGAATTCCGTGTATTTAAATCAATCGAACATCGGAAAATAAACTGACTTTTCATATCTTAATCATCAATAATGGAAAAAAAAACAGGGTGCAATATTAGTAGCACAATGAAAACGTTTGGAATTTCACTACAGCAATGAAGTGCAGTATTATATATGCTTAAAATATTCTTTAAAACTAATTAAAAATAGAAAAAGGATTTTACAGAAAAAAAATTGGTGCCCTCAAAAAGATAAGTATGCAAAAGTTATTATTATGACATAATATTAATGGAAATTAATTTTTAATATTAATTTTTAATCAAAAATTATTAATTATTAATTAATTAGTTAATTAAAATTCTAAATAAAATTTCAAAAAATTCGTTCCTAAGTGGACATTATTACCCTCCGAAATATATAAATGCCAAGTTTGGCTGATCTAGATCAAAGAGTCTAGCTTATAATTCATAAGTCGTCTTTATTATTATTGGCTTAATTTGTAAAAACAAAAATATAATTTCTCGGTGAAACTGAGTCGAATGAGTTGGTTTCCTGTGTGTTACTTGTGTAATAACTTCGGGCAACAATAGTTAGATTTAGTGTATTTTCTAATGAATTCCATTATCATTTCTTGAAGCTCAACCGGTAAGTACTTATAATATTCATTCATTTAATTCGTTTAGATAACTGGATATGAAGAAGTGAAACTAATAATCACATAAAAGCTATTGCAGAATTATATTCCAGTGATACCTAATAGCTAATCCTTTACCTCTGTAATCAATTTTTCAGACTAATAATAAAAACTAAAATATTTTCACTAAATTTAATGGATTTTTTTTTCCTACAACAGGAAGGAATTCCTCATCAACAAATTCTCTTTTTCTTTTAAATTTCAGTAAAAAGTCATTATTGAAGAGTTTTTTCTCCCATTAAATAAGAACAAAGGGTGAAGATTAATGAACTATAAAAAATACATTTCATATTTATATACACTGAAGTGACAAAAGTCATGGGATAGCAATATGCAAATATACAGATGGCAGTAGTATCGCAGCGAAAAAGTATAAATGCGCAGTTCGTTTTCCAGAGCTTTCATTTGTGTTCAAGTTATTCATGTGAACAGGTTTTTCGTGATTTATGGTGGCACGACGAGAATTAACAGACTTTGAACGTGGAATGTTAGTTGGAGCTAGACGCATGGGTCATTCCATTGCGGATATCGTTAGTGAATTCAACATTCCGAGATCCACAGTATCAAGAATGTGCCGAGAGTATGAAATTTCAGGCATCACATCCCATCATGGACAGCGCAGTGGGCGACCACCTACACTTAACGACCGAGACCGCCGACGTCTATGTAGAATAGTCAATGTTAATAGACACGTAACACTTCGTCAAATAACTGCAGGAATCAATGTGGGACGTACGAGGGACGTGTCCGATAGGACTGTGCGGCGAAATTTGTCTTCCTTGGACTATGACAGCAGAAGACCGACTCGAGTGCTTTTACTGACAGCACGACATCGCCTGCAGCGACTCTCCTGGGCTCGTGAGCATATCGACTGGTCCCTAGACCAGTGGAAAACCGTGACCTGGTCAGATGAGTAACGATTTCAGTTGTTACGAGCTGATGGTAGAGTTCGAGTGTGGCGCAGACCCCACGAAGCCATGGATCCAAACTGTCAGCAAGGCACTGTTCAAGCTGGTGGTGGCTGCATAATGGTGTGGGCAGTTTTTATATGGCATGGACTCGGTCCTCTGGTGCAACTGAACCGATCTTTGACTGGAAATGGTTATGTTCAGCTGCTTACAGATCACTTGCAGCCATTCATGGACTTCACGTACCCACACAACGATGGGATTTTTATGGATGACAATGTGCCATGACACCGGGCCAGAACTGTTCGCGATTGGTTTGAAGAACATTCCGGACAATTCTAGCGCATGATCTGGCCACCTATATCGCCCGATATGAATCCCATCGAGCATTTATGGGACATCATCGAAAGGTCCGTTCGTGCCCAAACTCCTGCACCATCCACACTTTCACAATTATGGACGTCTATACAGACAGCATGGCTCAATATTCCTGCAGAGGACTTCCAACGACTTGTGGACTCCATGACACGTCGAGTTGTTCGCCGGGCAAAAAGAGGACCGACACGATATTAACAGTCATCCCATAACTTTTGTCACTTCAGTGTATATTATATTTCTATTATATATTATATATATTATATTCTAGAATTCATAAAAGCAATTCCTGATAATTTCAAAAATTCATTTTAAATCTTTGTATAAAAATATTTCATTATAAATTCTGATTTGCAATATGGCTCGAAATGTTAAACGATCTACTAGATTAAATAATCCAACTGTGAGGTTTATTTATTATCATATAATGTGTCTGAAATATTCAGCACCAATTATACTTCAGAACCAATCGCAAATCTTGCGGAAGACAAAAAGAGGTAATATCGTAGATTATCCTCAGATATTGCGCATATGTCCAGCTATTTTTATTTTGTGATTTAAACGGCACTTGAACTGGGTCTCTTATACTGGGATTCAGTAATGGAGTCTGAATTTATTTATGATTGTGATTTGGTCACTTCTAGTGCATTACAAATAAACCTACACAAGGGCCAAATAATTTAATCTATGTACGACTCAATCCGCCGGCATCCTGGCATAGGGGTAGCGCTTCTTCCCCGTGGTATGGGCGCCCCGATTCGGGTATTATTCTACTTTTGTGTTCAATCTGTGATGTGTGTGAATGTTCTCCCCAGTAAAAGGGGGTTGTGCGAGCGAATTCGACGCATGAAGTAGCTAAGTAGTACTCTTAGCCCTAGTTGGCCCTACTGGAAAAACAAGACACGCTCATTTGACTTAAATCGCAAAGAGATACTGTCAGCGGGCTTGTAAAGAGCCATAAGTCACAACAACAACACACACAACTCAGTCCATTATTTTTTTAAAAATTAAAGGATAATATGAAACAGTGAACTACCTAAAGGGGTGGATAACAAAAATAAATTTAATCATATACACACGTACACGCTTACGTAATCACAAGTGAAATTCCATGTTGATGTAGTTAGTTTTCAATTCGAAATAATTGAAGGCCAACGTTCGAACTTTGGAATCATTATTTTACCAAAAAAAAATATTATAAGGAAAAAAAATCGTAAGGAAAAAGAATAATAAATTAAGTAGGACAAAATTTTATAAAATGAAAAGGGGGAATATTAAAATATAAATAATAAATTAATAAAATGAATTTAAACATCAAAGAGGGTAGAAGAAACAAAAATAATAACATAGCTAAGCAAAATAGTTTTACATCAAATGAAAAATTACACAAATCTATTTACAGAATTAACATCAACAAATTCCTATTGAGGCTAAATTATAGATTTTCTTTATTTATGCTGCGAATAAATTAATGTTTCTTAATAAATGAGCTTTGGCATAAAAAAATAAATATTGTGAGAATGACATTATTCATGAGTATGAAACAAAATCTAGAGCTTCAGTATTCAGCCATGCATAATAATAAAATACCTACTGAATGCCAATCAGAACTTTTTTATTCAAATGTCAGAATCATTTTTCATTCATATGTGGGAATGAATATGTTACGCAAATTTGTGATCCATGATTTAATATTGATGATTTAATATTTTTTGACATTTAAAATGACCCTGAAAGAGTCTTTGAAAACGTTAAAAAATTATGTGGCAGAAAGTGTACTCTTCAAACAAACAAAAAAAAAAAGGTATCATTGGGTCGGAGTTTCAGCAGTCCTTGAAATGCTACATAAAGTCCCTGAACTCGTTCAACCTTCAACAATTTGAACATCAAAGACTAGCAATAAACAATAAAATGTCTGAAACTGTACTCGCGTGACAAAAAAAGCCGTCTCGTAGTGATAGATAGTATCAAACAAATAAAATTATTTTTAAGAAAAGAAAATCTCGAAATTTCTAACGGATCGTTGAAGGTGATCGTCGTGTTGTATTTGGTTGAAAATGTTGTGTGCTCATCATCCTTTAAAACTTGTAATCGATGAAACTTGATGTTAATACAAGTTTTTTGTTTCAAATATGAATGAATTAATTAAACTTTTCCTATAATTTTTATTTGGTTGCCAAAGTTGCCAAATGATCGCCATGTTTAGCGCGAATTTCTGAGATTACTGACGCGACACCTGATCATAAATAATATAAGTTATATATAAATAATGTAAGAAAATAAGTAGGAATAAAATTTTAAAAAATTATGTATATTACTTGTTATCTAGAGTCTTTTTTAAGTCATTTGGGCCTAAGTTTTACGTTTGAGTTATATTTCATCAAAACATTGAACAGAAATGGAAAAAATTCCCATGCAAATGTCAAAAGGAATTATTATAATAAACTCAGAACATAGACTGTCAAAGAGGATACAAATATATGAAATGAGTTTATAAATCCTTTTTTATTGTTCCTGAACTGCGCTGTATATTATTAAGAAAGTTTTTACCTGTATCTCATATAAATTAATGCAAAAATATTTTATTTGCACTTTTACAATCATAAGCCAAATAATTAGCTAGAATTTTACTGCAGATAAAAGATAACAGCCCTATCCATAATGTTAAAATATTTTAGAATTAGTTTGCAATTCCATTAATTTAGTAATTTCATTTAATTCTCCGTGATCCAGCCGTCCCCTGTTCGGGTATGGTTGTTCTATGGTTGTAAGGTGTGTGAATGCGCCTCCTATAAAAAGGAGTTGTGCAGGCAAATGTGACGAATGAGCTAGCTAAGTCGCAATCTTGGCCTTAGTTCGAGTTATTGAAAAAACAAGAGACTTTTACTCGGTTCAAATCGCTGATAAATAGCTATCAGCGAGCTTGTAAAATGCCATGAGTCACAACAACAATTCTAAATATTTTAGTTAATTTAAATCTCGAGTTCATATTTTTTGCAAATCAATGACTTAAATTGATGCATATAAGAACTTTTAATCAAAGTGCACATGCTTTAAGTTATAGCAACTGTAGCTGAACGATTGCAATGACTTACTGGAACCATGAAAAGAAAACCGATATAAATATTTCTGGACATACAGAAAATCTCCTGTTTATTTTAATTCTTGTATGCAAGATGATTATTGATAAAGCACTAACAAACATACGTCTTGTTATCGTCCGTAGAATAAGCAATTCTGCCGTTTAACAAAAACAAAATCTTGACAACTAAATTACCTAAAATCTCATCATCATCTTCATTATCGTTTTAAAAGTTATTGCACAACTACCTTTTTCGTAGTTTCAGCATTGTCTCGATTTTTTTAAATATTTCCTTATAAAGCCTAATTATGAGAGCTTGGTTTAAAGAAAGTAATAGAGTTTTGCTTTATACTATTGATAATTTTTATTAGCTTTATTTTCTAGATTCGCGTCTGGATTGAAACCGTCACAAAGTTTACTGAAGATAAACTTCTACTTCTGAATCAAGATCAGATGAGAAGGGCGACACCTGAGAGACTCCATTCTCTATTATTCCACGTCATTCTGAAATTTGATCTCTACTACATAATTCTGAAACTATCCTTTCTTTATATAATGGGTGAGAGATTGATATTTGAAGCCGGCAGACGATGAGCTAGAAATCGGAAATAATCTTATCAATAGCTACAGAATTAATTATATAAACGTTCTTTTCTGAAACAGCAAAATGATTATTTTGTAAAGAACCTATTAAACTTTAAACTATGGTAATAAGACACTTAAGATAGCAAATCCTTTTATTTTTTAACTGGGCTATACCAGCGTGAGGCATTTTACCATTTTTAATATTATGAAAATAATATGAAAACTAATTGTTTCAATAGTATTGAAACATTTGAAATTTTAATAATAATAATAATAAAAGTAATTATTGATTAGGATTATGAGATTAGTGCTTAAAAGAGCATCAACTGATTCAATTCTATTCAATTAAGAATACAATTAATTAAAATAAGTTGTCCTGAGATTTGGGGAACTAAGATAAGTACTTTTTAAACTATGGTATTTTTGGAACTTAATTTCTTCTAACGCATTCAACGAGGATTTCCTCCTGGAGATTATAAACTTATTATCCATTCCTTTCCTATAAATATTCCATCAAGAGCATTTATTCTTCGAAATGTGTAGGGGATTTTTGAATGCCATTTATTCCATTCGTCCACCGAATCCACCCTCATATTAATTATTTCGCATTAAATACCAGTAAGCCTGAAATTTTGATTCCTTACAGATCAAAACAAGCGGAAGTAGTCTCCCCGAAACTTTCTTGCATATTCTTCAATAAAAGTCGTATCTCCCTCCCACTGCAAAAAATTATGGACCTTACTGAAGGCCATTAATGCCTTGCATGACATTGGGAAATAATATTTGAGAAACATAGAACTTTGATGGGAATTTAGGATTTTTACTGAAACTATAGTGCGAATATGCATTTTAAATAATTTTTTCCCGAGTGATTGAAACCAAAATTTTGTAGTACCATCATAAGATCACATATCGAATTTCCTTAATTCAAATCAATGTATTAATGATTTATTTCGTTTACATATATGAGAAAGTACGGAACAATGGATGATCAACCCTTTGACATTTAGGCTCAAAATTTAATAAGAATCTACGTTTTAGATGCTAAAACTGTGCACTAAATTTTATTGCCTAGGTTTTGCAGTTATTGAGATAACTTGTATTTAAACAGTCAAATAGACTGCTTCTGAATGGATTTCTTTCAAAATTTGATAGAAATCTACAAATTGGGTACAGAGGCCATATGCCAAATTTCCTCCATTAGCTCAAAGTGCTTTTAAATTCTATTGTTCACAGACAGACAAATAGATATAATTCCAAAACTTGTATCTTACAGATTCACAAAAATCTGAAATGTAGAAATTCGTCGAATTCTCGAATTTGAATTTTTAGACGATTAAGTTACTTTGTATGATTTGTATAAGAGAAAATAAAAACCAAGAAAACTCTTCTTTTTAAACGAACTCATGACTTCTTTCAGAAACTAATTTCCAAGTGTAAAATTTATTTAAGTGAGTCAAATTTTCTTTAAACAAAATCACTATCAAACATTAATTAATTTGCTAAAACCATAAAATTTATTCGACTATTTTCACATGAGATAAAATTTACGTCTACATTAATTGACTACCTTACCTAGCTTATTAATGATATTTGAACAATTTAAATTCATCCAAAAAAATTTGAAAGTAAGAAAATATAAATCATTTGCGATATCCAATTTCAACTAAGAATTAACACATCCTTTAATACGATGAAGCATTTCGAAGTATATGGAAAATGGCTCAAGTGAATATGCTGAATACTAAAAAGCTTCATCAAACCTTACTTTTTATACTGAATACTGATCAAGATTGAATTCGCAGCCTCTAAAATTTAAAACCGTAGTATATTGCCTATTATACTTTTGAAAAATACATAACCAAAAAAGAGGGCTATTGAATTTGCTTCCCCAAATTCTTTTAAAAAGTTTATTTATTAAGATGTACAAATCTGATTTGCTGCCTAAAAATTGCTTTGAAATAAATCTTCCTTACATTTAAAAACATTTAAAATAAATCTTTCTTTATAATGTAATGCAAATTTGATTCAGCAGCTCAAACACTTCGGTATTGCCGTTTCATCCCCCATATACATTTAAAGTAAATCTTCTTTAAAAAGTAATGCATTTTTGATTCACTACCTAAAAAATAATAAATCGCAATGGGCTACTTCAAATATTTATGACCGTATTAGCTGACATTAATTTAATATTTCGTATAAATTTTTTTTTTACTGTAGTTTAAATCCTCAAATATTTTTTCAAAGTGGAAAACAGTCCTTGTTAAATGATATCAACTTAAATGATCGTTTAAAAAGTTATCCTTGAAATTGTAATGCATTGCTTAGAAGAATTATGAAGAAAACATTTTTTATCAAGAGAAAAAAAATTATTTACCTCTTAAAAATCTCGAAACTAATTATTTATGAAAGAAAAGATTCTTTATTAAATCATTTTATTCCCTGCCTAAAAGAAGGAAATTATATAGTCTTATACAGAAACAATACGCATTTTTCTTCCTCTCTTGAAGTAAGTATTATATTTCCAACGCTTAAGAATTCAGATGCAAACATAGCTGCATATGGTCCAAACTTTTCACAACAAAAAGATGACACAACCAGTTAACTTACCCTGAGAATCCCCAACTTTCATCTCCAACAGTCTGTGTAATTCATAGACGTAGACTGAGGCAGGAGAAAATGGTCAAGTAATTCTGCTTCGATACGAAGGTAATCAGAAACTAGTTCTCCCTTGACCTTAGGAGAAAGAAGTGAGAGGAAATTTTCTTCCTCCCCCCACCTCTACTTGTAGCAACTTACGCACATTGTGACCATAGACCGTAAAATTACAGAATAAAATTATTGCATTTACCATAATTTAACGAAAGTTGCTGGACCTTCTTCATATTGTTTTTAAAAAATCATATATCAAATGAGGTTCATCTTCGAACTATTTGGCAGTATCATTGGCATGATACTTTATATTTATCCGAATAATAATCCAGTAAACAAAAGGCAATAATTCCATCAAGAAAGTCGGTGTTAATAATGCGATTCATGGTTGATCTAAAAATGGGTGTTTAAGATTAGTGCAAACATATACAATAATGTCAGGTATATAACATTTTATTCTTATCATTTTTATTTTTTATACAAACACTGATGTTTTTACTATAAAAAAATATGTGATGTTAAATTTATTTTAAACATGCTAAGCTGTAAAAATAACAAAAGCCAGAAAACTTTTTTTTTACGGCAACTGCTCATCTTCGAACATAAGGGGCTTTATCTCCAGAGAATTGACTATTTTATAATTCTCAACTCGGAGGATATTAAAGAGGAATTATTGGAAACAATAAGCTGCTTCTCACTTTTTCTACGTTTGAAACCTGATTAACTAGATTCATCCCCAAAATGGGACGTGTGCTTACTTAGAATGGAATTTTGCATGGGCTAATAATGGCAATTTTATGCAGATCAAGGAAATTTTTATAATTATAGGCGGAAGTCTGATCATTCAACTTTATAGAACGGCTGAATTGTTGCTAAAACGAATTTTTTAACAAATTTTCAGTTACAAAAATTTACAGTTTTTATTTTAGGTAATGCTCTGTTACTCTGCATGCGTTTAATATGAAAATTAATATTATTTAGTTTCCTTAAAAATAGTGAAATTGATTTAAAAATGCCTTTGGAGAACCAATGCAAATACTATTGAACTGACAGTCATTTTAAAATGAAATAAATATTTAAAAATAAAGTTGCTTAATAAAATAAACCAATAGTCACTTACAGCTAACGTCATTGCTGTTGAATTAGGAGCCGTTGTCAAATATCTTAGTGCTTGCATTTGTGTATTTTATTTCATGGTTCGACAGTTTAATTATGAAGTTAACTAGTATACACTACGTTTCTGGAGATGGTACTCGACATGTTGAGAGACGTTCACTGAAAGATTGTTGGCAGTCACGATAATCCCTGTTTACACAGCTTAGTTCTGTAGTAATTAGGTAACTGGTTGTAATAAAAACAATAATTTTTAAAAAGTCCATTGGTAATTCAGTCTCCGAACTTCATGGTATTCTGTGTTAAAATATGGTTGGTGCTGATTATTATAATATTTGCTTAATGTTAATACAATCTTCCTATCTTATTGTCGTTGATGAGATGATGAGAATAGTGACATCTCAGTCGACAACCCCTCTCGAAGATTCCGTGACATAAAAAACACTTTTGACCATTCAGAGATTAAACGTTTGACAATCTTATCAATCAGTCAGGATTTTAGAGACGTGGAATTAATATAATGGTTGGCTGACCTCAAGGCGATATTTTGTCACTAAACCAAAGTATTCAATGATCATCAGTCCTGTTTGAATGCTGTTTCATAGTCTAATAGAGATATAAGTTTGTGATTCCCTCTATCAATAAATCAACACAAGGCTCGCAGAAATTTGTGGGCTATGAAACAAAAGTAAAGGTCTGGTAACTTAATTTCTAAATCGAAACCAAAGAATCGGGGATTCGATAATGATGTTTAATAGATATCAGAACTATAGGAGGATATGTTATGCTTTAAATAATTTGAAGTGGTCAAGCGTCAGAAGAAAGATTTAGTGAGGAAGTTTGGAGTATAAGGCATGATTCAAGACTATCTACGGTCTAGAAATTCGAAACTAGTCCCTAAGTGATCTCATACACCTTTAAAATTGGTTGTTAACCTATTTTAAGAGTTAAAAAGTCCATAAAGACTTCTGAACTATTTATATTCATTGCAACATCCCACTAAAATTACGCAGCAATGGCATAACAAATTCCACTCCTTCAGTTCCTTTCAATATAAAACAGTTCATCCCGAACAAACACTCGAAAATATCGCTGGTGAAAGCTCTATTATAATGTATTTATTGGCACTCGAATCAAATGCAGCATTTTGACTTTAAAAGTTTTGAAGCTACTGAAAATTTTAGAAGAAAAGCTCTTTTGTATAACGTTCGGAGCTGATCTTTTTCACATTTTCATGGGAGAAATGGTCTACCTTCTAGAAATCCTTTCAATACATATTAACGATTCCCGAGGTCAGAACCCAGATTAAAGTTAGATTCGTGTGGTTTCAATTCTTGCCAGTTCAATAAAAGCAAGTTTATAATTTAATGCCATTCCATTTTTCCTTGTGTCCAGCACTTTTCATTATTTAGGGATTACTGAAATGCCTAATCATTGACTATACACATATAAGTTTTTTCTTCAATATCTGAAGTTGCTAATGTCCTTTACTAATAGGTTAAATTATTTATGTTGGTCACATTTTTTTTTTATATAAATTGCAGTTGCTTAGATGTTAAGAAATTGACATCACATAACCAAGATCATCACATGATAAATTCTGGATGACCATTAAGGTGTAAGTAATAATAAAAAATTGATCTTAACATTTTGCAATGAAATGTCACATTGCTTTTAATTATAAGACTAAGATCATACAATTAACTCTGATAACCGGAAGGAATGGTATCATCAGTTGCAATACTATTGGTTTTAGTTATATTAAAGTCACTTTTTAATCCCTTTAGTTATATTAAAGTCCCTTCCCCTATGGCTACTTTGGGAAAGACCTTTTAATTTTGAACCGCGATCATATGACGAAGACTCTTACACTGGTATGTCTCTCTCCAAACCACATCAACCGAAGGATGGTCGGCCCAAGCGAATTTAACATGAGACCCACTTAAACGACTGCTCTTCTGTGGAATTTAGTCACGAACCTAAAACCCTTCGATTCCAAAGCCGAGACTTTGTCACCAGGCTATCGTGGCTCACGTAATATTATTAGGAAAGCATTAATAAAAGTCTAAGAAGCAAAACGGCCAGCATGTAATACTGGCTCCAGTGTTAGTTGTTATCGTTACTTTATTAGTGAAAACCATTGTCGAACAGATACTTTGCTCATCCACAATCAATTATCGCGTTTTTATTGCATATAATGAAATAATTGAGCTCAAAGCAACATAAAATTAACAGTAAAAATGTTAATAAGCATTTCGCTTAAATAGCAATTCGCATTTAGAACAATTTATGGATGAAATCGTCTTCAGAAATCGTCTTTATCATCACTACACAACTCATTTTTGTATGTGAGTTTTATTATTGGGACATCAGTGAACCTTGCATGATTCCTTTTTGATGCGTTTATTATAATTATCAAATCATTTTTGACAAGAAAGAACGAAAATCTCATCTTTCATCAACTTTTTCTTTACGATATTTATCTTTCCATATCTTCCTCGGACCATATGTGAAAAATGTTTTTATTTCCCTCATTTTATTTAAAGCTTCAAATACCTTCAAACTGGGAAAATTATAGCCAAATATAAATTAATGGCCAATCAAACTTTTTTGAATGAATTTTTCAGTATACGAATATGGTGCTGAAAGAATTAAATGTGTTTCTGAAATCTGAAAAAAGTGAAATCCATTCATAAATATCAGGTAAATGTGCAGAAATTCCGCTTACGAACGGCAGATATCGATTTTGCATTAACAAATAATATTTGAAATCATACTGACAAAAAAATTTTAAAAGCTTTCCTGAAAACTTGCTAATGCATATGTGAAATTTTTCAAATCAACTTTAAAAAAAGACTTAAATAGTTAAAAATACAAAGAAGAACCACAACAACCATAAGATAAAAGAGATGCTATTTTTCAAAGCATTTCCCCTCGGGCTGAACAAGACATGTCCTTGTGCTGAAGCCAGCCATTAAACAACTTTTATTTTTTTCGGGGATGAAAAGCTGATTTCTTTTAGGGCCTTTAATTAATCTCCTTTAAAAAAAATCTATATGGTTCGCGATGTTTCCAAAGTGAAAGAACAAAGAAATAGTGGCAAACTATGATTTCATGTCAAGGTCGCATAAAAGTTGAGTTTTCTCAGAAAACTCAACAGTGACTTCCCTGGACGTCACAGCGAGATGAAATTTGCAGGCACATATCCAAGTCAAGAGATGATCAATTTAAAAAAAGAGCTAGAAATAATCAAAATGGTCAATATATTAAATACATTTTATGAAAACACAATCTACCCCAAGCAAATTTGTACTTATTTTTATTCAAACTACGGCAATAAAAAAATATAAGAACAAGTGAATTATTGCAAAGACCATATCATGCTTACCAAATAGTATTACTGAGTTTATTTGAATATCATTTTAGACATGTGAAAACGTTGTTGTTGTTGTTGTTCAAGCAAAGATCATAATTTCCTTTTAACATGCGCCTCGTCACAGTCAAAGTAACTAGATAAAGTGCGAAATGAAATTATTTTTAGTACTTTAACTGTTCGACCTAATTTATTAGCAGACGATTCATAGACTTAATCAGCGCATTACCTGAGTTTTACTTATTAGCAGCAATATCTACAAGTTACTATGAGATATTTTTAAGAATTTTATAACTTTAGAAGATAAAATTTTATTTCAATTACAGAATATCATTTTTCAACCTAGTTATATCATATTACAAGCGCATCTTTGCATCTACAAATAAACCATAGATCTCTGTTACAAAAAATTCAGCTAATTTTTGTTCGTGAGATATTAAAGAAAGTTAAAAGCAGTAGAAAGTTTCCTATCTAGTGGTGCTGCTTTTACGTATTTACTATTATTTGCATGTGAGAAACAGTTTCTTAGCCCTCCCGCAATTCAATATTGAAATTCTTTGACAAGAAAGAAAAGTTCGTGGCCTTAGTTTTCGAAACTGAAAATATAAAACAGCAGATAAAGAACTAACTAATATCACATTAGAAATTGACCGTATACCAGGAGATTTGCTCCAGATGTAAATTTGTTGTAAATATTTCGATTGAATCATCCTTTTTGTAGTTAAATCAAACCCCTGTTTCGATGCTATACAAAGGCTATTTGGTGACAGACTTTCTTAATTTCGAAACTTGGTCAGATGTCATGTATGAATCTGCATGGGCATCATTTTCTCTTTTCTGGCTATTGACTCATAAAATTCCAACATCGAATTACGTCCCCCCTCTAAACCAACACAGCTTTTCACGGGAGAACTTCAATACCTTCCCTTTTAATCCGAACGAATCCCGCGTATAAAGCGATTTTTCAGGCTGACGGAGGCTCGAAATCTTTACTTTCTTGTATGAAAGCTGAAACTCAGCAATCTTCCGTTTAAATGTGATTTATTTAATATTCAGATTTTGGACAGAATTCATTCAATATTACTATTAGTGACAATTATACAAACCAAATGAAAATTGTGTGACTTTACATGAAGCGGAATATTGAGCTATATAAAAAAAAATTCAAATTCGCACTTCCATTAAAGACATAAAAAACAGGATTTTTTCTATATATTTTTTGCATTTTAATTAGTAATTTACAATTAATTATTACGAATTTTATGGAAACTGGTTATTAATTTTTTTTCAAATCCCCTTCTAGTTTATAAGTCATTCGAATGTAATCAATTTTTAATAAATCACTTTAATGAAGTAATATTAAATTATAAATGCAAATATATTGCACTCAACAATAAAGATAGGATGAAGAGATGTACAAAGCATAGACACTTCAGGAAGCGATTGAAAAAATATATAGGAATATCCCACCTGTACTAAAATTAAATAAAAGTGTTTCAAAATGAGAAAAAAAATTCCAATTTCATAAACAATATCTGGAACAATTTAAATAATAAGTGTTCTCATTACATCAGCCCGTTATATAGAAATATTTGTTTAGTTTCAATACAATATTTTAAAAACGATTAATTTCACTTATCAATATTGAACCAACTCTGAGCAGTGACTTTTGAAGCTGATGCTATCTCCAAGTACTTTTGCGCAATCTCATTAAAACATAGAACCTATGATTTAAGACTATCTAACAGAAAATATTTTTGACGGAAAAAGTAATTTTCCTGAAAAGATAATGAGCAATGTCAGCTGGTGACTGAATGACTAGCTGATGTTCCCTTTATCTTTTCGAGGACTGCAGAATCAGCTGATGAAAGTGTAAGTATCTTCCCTCATGTCATTGTTTGAAGAAAATAATGGGGACATTAGGAAGACATCACAATATTTGAACATTCTTTAGATTCCAAATACACACATTTCAATTTTGTAATGCTTCTAGTTTTATCTCCAGCTCGCTCAAAAATCGCCAATTTAAATTCCTCTTTAAATTGATATTTTCCCTTATATTATTGTTTATAGAAAATAATGTAGCAATTTTAGAATCTCAGGCTTATGGGATAATATAAGTTTCAGATTCTGCATTTAGGCATTAGAATTTTGTAACGTTTCGAGATTTGTATCTGTTAAACACAAAACTATTTCATTTCAAAAAGCAGTAGCACTTAAGACTTTCAGAAGTAAAAAAGATAGAGAGAGAATTGCTTTCAACTTTAATAATTGTTCATTTTTTGCTTGTAACCTTCTGAGCAACGTCTTTTCAATATATCGTTATCTTTTTTGTTATATAGAAAATATGTTCTGCAAGTTTGAATCTCATAAATAATATGCTCAGCTTGAAACTATTACCCTCATCTAGTATATAATTCCTGTTTCACTTTTTCATGCATGTTCAGGAAAAAGTTATACATTTCCATATTCTTGCATAATGCCGAGATAAGTTTCAATTGCTTTTATGCCAAAATTATTAAAAATTGGGTCTTAGATTAGATGAAATTGTTAAGAATTGAGGCTATAATTTTAAATCAGTTAGTGATGAATTAGAGTTTTGGAATCAAATTTCATTTCGCAAATGATTAGTTATAATGAAAATGCTAATTTTAAGAAAGCTCACTTTTTTGTTCCTCAATGAAAAAAAACCCATAGAAATAATTAATCTTTTGCCCTCCATAAGATAATGTAAAGTCACATTTCAATGTTTTAAATCCTAAAATATACACTCATTTTCTTTAAAATTTTTTATCTACGGCTTTTTATAAATCTATACTTATCGACGATATATCTATACTTATTTTTGTCAGTCGCAGAAATCGAGATATGTCTAGGAAAAAAAATAGTTTTCAATAATGGCTAAAAAGTATTAGAAAGAATCAATGAGAACTTCTGAATTTAAGGCATTTAACAATATTTCAATTAATCCTTTTTGTTAATTAATATTTATTAACTCATTTGCTGATTTTATAGCTAAAGAAATACTTCGATTTAGTATTGTGAAGTCGTAATTATTGACTTAAAAATGTATGGGGCATATGGACGGGAAATTAGATGTAACTATAGAAAGCATAAAATAGATTTTGTTTACAGTGAATACCAATAATAAGTGTTCAATGTACCAAAATTATATAAAAAATGAATTAAAATACAAAAGGTTTTCTTAGTGTATGACTAAAAATCAACAAATTATCAAGCAAATTTTATAAATTGCATGATTCTAGAAATAGAGTAGTTTAACTATAAGAACATATTTCATTATAATTTCCTTATATATTTCATTATAATTTCTTAAAAGTAATGACAGAAAGTTTTAAGTAAGGAAAGGAAACTATAATGAAAAAAGATGCATATCATTTCCTAGAAATACTTACTCATTTATTCAAGAACATCATAAAGTGAAAATGATAATAATTTGAATAAACAATAAAATTTCCATGATGACTTTTTAAAACCACTTTGATTTGATGTAAAAGAAGCATCATGAAGAAGAATTTTTTTTAATAGCCAAGAGTTTTAAAAAGACAACGAGAATCGAAAGGAGAAAAAGCAGAATTAGGCTTCTAAGACAATGAATATGTGGCCCAAATAACTTGCTTTCTTTCAGTGAAAAGCTTTGAAAAGGTTTATACATCGTCTCTGAATCAAGGGGAAAACTAAATTTCTTTCTTCTATCTTAAATAAATTATAGGATTTATTTACATAAAATGAACACGTTTACGATATCGATAATTTTTTCCATAGAAACTCCAAGTGAAGGAAATACAGAACTATACTTTTCTGTTAAAATCCTGTTTGCTTTTAAAAACTGTGAACAAAGTAAGCTTGTCTCCTTTAAAGAGAAGAAACTGCATGCCATCCCCTACCCTCTTTTTTTTAAATCTGCAAAGGGATCGGATTTTTTAAAATAAACATAACAGTTTAGGATTTAACGAAGAAGAGTCCAAAAAGTTTCACCATTTCTTGTGATTTAAATATTTTGCTAACTTCACTCTTGGGTATGAGAAATGTGCTCCCACTATAAGAAGAAATGGTGTAATCTTTATTCTCAATTTATTTAGGTGCCATTTATTGAGGAGATAAGTGACATACTTTAGGAAACAAATAATAAGAAATGAAAAGTTGTTTAAACTTCTTACAGTTGAAAATTTTCTAAGATTTAACGGAATTTAAAGTGGAATTCTTCAGCAAATGAAAAAAAAAATGCTCGTGTAATTTAGCAATAGAATACATTGGTTAGGCTCAGTATAAAACTAATGAATTTTTGTAAAATTCATTTCGTTAACAATGAATCTGTTACATATCAATTAACAAAGATCACATTACATTCTTTTTATTAAAGTTCTACATCCATTATAAGCGAAACCCACCATAAGGAATCTATTCTCATTTTTTAATAATTGTTATGAAATTTTTGTAAGTTTGTTTTTACCTTTTTTAAAATTTTTATTTTGTTTTTACAACTTTTGTCTTAAATTGTAGACGCCTCTTTTATTATGTTTGTATTCTTCTTCCTGATGCTTTTTTTATGTATGTTACACGATTGTATATGCTTTTCTTGTTTGATGTTTCAGTGTTCTGGAAAGAATCAAAGTCTGTAAATAGTTAAAAAGAATCACTCTTAGAATTTTCAAATCGAAAAAATATTTTTTTAACAATCTTGTTGATCCTTATGGGACTTGAGTACGTGCACTTTTCTTATCTCATTGCTTGCTCTATGGGAGGTAAAGCGACCTAGTAGTAAATATATTACCTCGGAATCTAAAGTTGGTGGATTCGAATCCTGAATCCTGATCTCCATGTACTTGGTTCTGATGGAAATAAAATTCACCGTCTTAGAACAAATATTCTAATGTTTGAGACGCGCGAAAGTTTGAAGAGTAAATCTATTACAATACAAAATAACGAAAACTGTTCCATATGAGCATCGCTTCAAACCGGGGATAAAAATCAGTCTAAAACCCAGCACCTAAATTGTAATTAAATCAGTGAATAATTTTGTAACTCATAAATTTTGAATACATTAATTAATAAATTTTCTCGAATCTTGGTTCTAGTTTTCGTTAATCAGTTATTTTCCCAATTTTGAAGTGTAGAAAAATGAGCTAAGTAAACTGAACGAATTCAGATTTGTTTTTGTTTTTTAAGATTAATAAAACTAATGTAAGTTCCTTTTTTTCTAAATTTAATTTAAATAATTTAATTCTTTTCTTCTTCTTTATTTTGTGGATATTTTAAAATGTGTCCAAAGAACAATATTGCAGTTTTATCTTTTCATTTTATTGCTTTATATTTGAAAAGATTTTCTTCGAAGAATAATTGGATAATGTGTTCCTTCCAAAAAGCAATAGATTTTCAAAATGCCTCCACTATTCGTATGTATATTTTTTTAAGTTTCACAAAAGTTTCTTAAATTACAAACGATAAGTAAATAAAAATTTTGAAGACTTTGTATTTTTTTCCTGCAAGTGTTTTAATGTAATATCTAAAGTTTATAGTAGATTTTATAGGAATCAACGTACTGAAGCAAGTTTTTGCTACCTTAAACTTAACTGGCTACTCCGACGCCACTAAGGCACACGGATTAATCTGACTGACCATCCCGAAGCGGCAGCAACATAGGCAGGAACTTTGGTTGAGCCCTAATACACAACTCTACCCGTCATTGATAGGAGGTAGCCGACTCCCAAAATTTCTGCACCCACCCAGGTTGCGAAAGCCAGCCACCATTCTTTTTTCCAGTTTCTCATCCTCAATTCCCAGGTGTTTCCTGGGGGGAGTAAATTGTTTTTAAATAGAATCAACAGAATAATTGTTTGTGATTTCATCTCCACTTTCTTAACCCGCAATGAAAACAGGATTTAATCAAAAATAATTGCAAATTAAGTAAAAAAATAAATTTTGTCATTGACAAATTGCATTTTACTGCCTAATTTTATTACTAAAAAGTAAAATAAAAAATAAAAAGATTTAACTGCTTAAAATGCAAACATTTTCTGTTTTGATGACGAAGAAAAATTATATCCAATTTCTCGCACTTTTAACAATTTTTCGTCCATTAATTCAAATGCGTATTATTTTTTAAGAAAGTCATTTGAAATTCGTAAAAAAAAAAAAAAAAAAAAAAAAAAAAAAAAAAAAAAAAAAAAAAAATGAAAATTTTATCTATGGCAGAAAAATACATGAATAAATACTTCTCTAAAAAATGAAAATAGACACTAATAAGTAGTACATCTGATATTGAAAAACTAACTTTTTTTAAAAACTATTTCTAAAAAATTGTGAAATCATTAGCTTCATACGAGAGGAAAAACAATAGTTTGCAAAAATGTTCATAGATGGCACTACGTATTTTTGTTTGATGTGTAATTACTGATATTAATGATTAAAAAGTTTATAGTTCCAAATAGAATTTATGAAAAACAATTTTTCATTAATTTTTTTATTTGATTCCGATAGATTCTCAATGCAATCATTAGATATTTTTTATAGCCCTGGTTACTTCTTTTATTCTCTTTCTATTCTATTTTTTCTATTCTATTTTAGAATTCTATTTTTTTAAGACATTTTTTTTCAACAAGTAGCAGTGACATTTAAATCGAATATTAAGATAGAAATATTAACAATATTATAATGTAATTATAATCATATCGAAAATCGCAATAATGAAGCAAGAATTTGTCAAAATAAAATAGAATAATATAAAACTTTTAAATATTCAATTTCCAACTATTAAAAGCTTGTATAAGATATGATTTTTTTAAAAATTTTATAAATTTTTAAAAAAAGAGAATACGTCGGTTCAGATTTTTAACAGTATTTTTGAACATTCATATCCAAGCTATAAACATTTTCGTTTAAATTTAATATTTCTTAATAAATAACCAGCCTTAAAATATGATTTACCTAAATGTTTACTTTTTATTGTTTATTATTATATTATTATTATTATTATTATTATTATTATTATACCTATTGTTTACATTTTAGAAAAGACTAAATATATATGTATTGTATAATGTAGAATTTTATGTCTATCGTAATTTTAATAGAAAATAGCTCATTTTTAATAAGCATGCTTTTAATTTATGAATCGTTCTTAATAAAAATTCAAAAACAATCCTAGCTAAATTTAATAATTCCTTTCGCTTTTTTTGAGAATATTACACTAATAAAAAAGATGCGCAAATGTTTAAAAATAAGACAAATTATTCATTTCATAAGCAAAAGGAACAAACTTAGTTTCCTTTCATATTGATATTGTTTTTATTTTTAATTTATATATTAGCTTTAATTCATAGACCTGGAATAGCATAGTATTAGTACTAATAAGTAATTCTTTTTGCATACCTTAAAGAATAACTTGTAAAAATTGTCCAATACAGATTTTTCAACGATCCAACACAAAATCACACGCCAACCTCGGAGTTCTGATTCTGATTCAAATGAAGCAACTCTTTCTTACATTTGCAAACTGTAAATATGATCAAAGTTCAGTCGTAATTGCACTTTTTTATAAAATGATAGAAATTGGCTCAGACACCTTTTTATCATTAAATGGTCGATACTATCTTTCTATCGTGTTTCATTGAACATTTCATTTTTGAACTGAAAGTTAATAAATGTCTTACTAAAATCAAATACGGCAGTTTCAAAATGCTTCTTGGGTTTCCTTATTTAAGGAAGCCCGGTTTGTTACAAAGCCAGGTTAGAAGTTTCTGACAAAGTTCAGCTAATAATTAGAAACTTTTTTATTATATATCTAAATAAAAATGAATATTTGTCTGTATGTCTCTTATGTGCTGCCGTGCAGCTCCTCCGATTCCCGTAAAACTTCGCCTACTTATTAATTGTAGTTACGGGATGGTTATAAGCATAATACAAGCACTAAAGTATAAAAAATATTTTCGGGTTTATTTACCGCATCTATTAACCATGGATTAACTACCAAATAACTTGCCAAGGAGACATAACAGATTTCAGCTAAGATGCTAAATTCAAGCTAAAAGTTAATACTTCGAAGCTATTGTATGTAAATGCAATGCAAGTCTATCTCAACAGTTTTATTAGAGAATATGCGAGAAAGTTTTAAGGGAACCAATCCTATAGGTTTGAAATTTTAACTAAACATTTAATAAAATTTTAGAGTTTTCTCAGTAACTTTCGAAAATATTCTTGTACAAATAATTTTGCACCATCTAAGCTTTCAAAAAATTATCCTTTCAACTATATTAAAGATTTCATAGTATAAATATATTTTCTATGTTTAATCCATTTTAAAAGAAAATATTTTAATCAAATTTTTTAACGTTAAACTTGAGAATTCTGAAAGAATATTCAACGAATCAGGAAAAACAATAAATAGTTTCTTTCATTACTATTCTGAAAGAACACCAAGCTTTACAATTCTAAAAGAATACACAAATCTAATACATAAAAATTAATATTTGTGTGTAGAATAGAATAATAAAAATAGATAAATACTATTTATGCTTCTCCTTTATTTGTCATTCAATTTCAATGAATGTATTCATTGCCGACTAGAAAAAAAAAATTCTTCTTATCATTATTAATTAATCAAAATAACTATATCAAATTCAAATGATATTTCCTAAATTATTTCTTCTGCGCCAGCAACGTATTGGGAACCAGTTAGTCTACTATACAATTATCTGCACTATGAAGTTGACAACTGCTAATTTATTCGTCGTTTTTTTTTTCTTACACCCTTCAGTATCTTACTGGAACCATTGACGTGGATATAGGGTATCATTATCACGAACATCATGATCACCATAATGCTGATTATCGTGACCATTGCCACCATAGGCATCATCATTAAATGAATGGTAAAGACAAGGCTTTTCTCAGTCACATGCAAAGCTTTCGTTAAAAACGTCATGCAGATTAATGCTCAAAATTATCTATTTTCTTGATTATTGTGAAAACTGGTTATAAATTAGGTAAATGTTTAGTTCAACATCGGACTTTACTTTTTAGAAGAGATTATAACGTATTTATGAAACTTAACATGTTTTGAAGCATTTAACCATAAACTTTGCATTAAATATTTCGTTCAATAAATACTGCGAGTTTTTTTCTGTTTATACAAGAAACCATTTAAAAAAAGTTCCATTTAAAAAAACCATTTAAAAAATTTAAAAAGAATTAAGCAGTGTTAAACATATAATTTTACTTATTAATATTATTATCTTTTTTTTTTTCTGAGTGTATTTTATAACTACATTTTATGCTCTGGGTGTCCTGGTTTGAGCATGATTGTTTCTTCCCCTGTGTTCTATTTGTGAGGTGTGTGAAAGAGCCCCCACCCCCATAAAAAAAGATTGTGCAAGTGAGTGTCCTCGTCATATGAGCAAGAAGTTTAACTACTGCCTTCGAATGCTCAGTGGTCTTTACCCTCAGAAGTTACTGTACAAACTAAGCTTAAAATTTTTCACTTCATCAGCAAGCTACCATAAGTAAGCAAAAAGTACCATAAGTAACAACAGCAATAACAATATTTTATGCAAATAATATTTTAATATAATCTCAAATAGCGAAATTAAAAACTTATAAAATTTAAATAAAATACCAATTTTTTTAAATCTAATTTAGTTTCCATTGATAATAGAAAAATAGTAAAGTCTATTTTTCTATTATCGGCAGGTAATAAAGTACATTTCCTCAGACAGGTACAATGAGCTTACTGTAAATAAATTTCTTTACAACTTCTTTCACTCTAGATTATTTTTTGAAATACTTAGCTAATATTTAAGTCCTAATTAATATTTAAACATTAAAAAAAGCAATTTGAATATTATAAATACAAAAAATTCCTATCAAAAAGAGAAAAAAATTTCTTATCAGGTTTAATATTATTTATCTAAAATAGTAACATTTTCTTTAATTTCACCAATTAAATATAGCCAGCTAAATTTCTGAAATAAATGAAGAAAATTATCTTGTTTTGACAAACCCCATTTTTAAAAACTATTTAGATAAATAGAATCAGAATTTGTTTCAGCTTTTACTTTTTGTTTTCTAACTTACTTTTTTCTGCGTTTAAATTTAATGAAATTTATATGTAACAAAATGTATTGACCTTTAAACTTTTTTAATAATTCTAAGAGAAACTGAATGGGTAATTAGACCACTCACATTGCCATGAAAAACACCGAAATGTGGAAAAAATTTATAACAGGGACTTTATTGGCTGAAAGTTTTGAACAGATTATTGAAAAATGGTCACTAATTTTGTACTCGAAAATCTTACTAGATAAAGGTTTAGATGCGGTGGAAGTTTTAAATTATGTTTTTCGCATTTAAAATTTAAAAAATCTTAACTATAGAGGAAAATTGTAAAATAAAAAGCTGCAGATACTCTAAAAACCTATAAAATAAGCTATCAGGTATAATGCTAACTTAATTTGATCAGAAAAATATTTAAAAAAAGAAAAACTTGATTTTTTTTTCTATTTGTTTTTAGATAGAGCAAAATTTTTAAAAATCTACATAAGTACATGCTGTATACAGAAGAATAAATCCGATTGAAAAATTTACCTTTACTGAAAAAAATGGGTCGTTGAAAATCGAAAATGAATACTTTTTTATCAGTAGGAACCGGAAGTATTAAAAAAATAATTTTATTTTGTATTATATTATAAAAAATTATATAGCTGTGAAAATTAAAACTGAAAAAGAAACGATCTCACTTTATGTCGATTTATCTCCGAAAAACGTTAAAAGTAACAGTCGTTTGAAAAATTAATTCAGTTTGAGAACTGAAACAAAATGTTAAATTGAAATTTAATTTTCATCATTTTTCTCTTTTTGAAAATCAGCAATTATGACATCCTTTGAAATTGTTGAGCACCTTTTTAGAACTGTGTCTTTTATTTTATTTCGGATTCCGTTTGATCAAAGATTATTTAACAAGTATTTTTTGACAATCCTATTTCGTTCGACAAAGCCACCTTTTTCAAATTTTAATACCTATTTATTTATATGTCGATCTGAAATCTTTACCGATTATTCCTTTCTATAAAACATATACTTAAGTAGGGTTTCAGAAATTAATAGAAAGAAAAGGAACAAAATACAAAGAAATTAAATTTTAAACTATTTCTGACAAAAAAAAAATTCAAAATAAAAATCAAATCAAAAATGTTAAAACAAAATGTGAATTTCTCAAGAAAAATTCAGCTTTTCTTCTTAATATTTTTTATGTCTAAATATATATTTGCCACGTTATCAAAAATTCACTGTGATCATATTTATAATACTGGAATTCATATGCGATCTAAAAAAGGAATGAAATAAATAAATAATAATTTTGTAATCTTCAGTTTTGTTGTGGTTTCCATTTATTCTACATGTGATAAAATTTTGATGTTGTGGTTGTTTTTCTTTGAAAATCCACGTGAAATTATTTGATAAAGTTTTAGTTTCATGTGACTGGTCCGAGTAAAGTTTAAAAAAATTGAATGAATCGCAGTTTTCTAATCAGAAAGTTGTTTGCGGTTATGAAATAAAATATGCTGTTTTATTTAATAAAAATAGCCTATAGAAGTGAAATTTAAGCGAAGCAAAATTATGAAGAATTTGAGATACTAGTTCAAGTATATTAAGCTGCTGTGCTTTAATTTAGAATTTGCCCTTCCTCTAGAAAGTGTAGAAATTTGCCTTCTTTTGAGTTCGAGAAAATAGCATTTTAGTTTTTAAGGTCAAATGTTCTTTGACCTTTGTTTTCTCTTCTTCTTTGATCTTTAGACTAAATTTGGATATTGTATAAGATTCTTAAATGTATTATGTCTTTCTAAATGCATCTATCAGGTATATTAAAGCTTAATCTGAAAGTAATAATTATTATTTATTGATTAGTTATGTAATTTAATACAAGGAAAACAATCAATTTTAATCGAAAAATGAATCATATAAGTTCAAATTACCATAATTATTTCAAATTTTAAATATAAAATGCGTTAATGTTGAAAAACAAGCCATTATGATTTTATTTATATATTATTTTCAAGTTATCATTCAAAATTTTTAAAAATCTCGAGAATCTATTTACTTTTGATAGAGGATGATGATATCTTGAATTATTCTTAGTTCTTGTTAATCTCTTTAAAACAATAATATGCTTTTTTCCGATATTAAATTCAAGGCAAATCAATTGTTTTTACCATTCTAGTAAACAATTATTTGGCTTGTTTAGCATATAAATACGAAATCGAAATTCCATAAACTATTATAAAGCTTTGTTCTATCTAATATAAATATCTACTAATAAAAAATGATTTCTAAATACTACTTTTTCATTATTTAAAATTTATTCGGATAGAATTTAACGAAAAATTCAAAATTCCCAATGATGAAATTTTTTTTCTTTAAACTATTAAGAAAAATTGTATGCTCTCAAATGGTTTAATTTCGAAATTCCAATCATATAGCATCCTTCCTTATATATATTATTTTTTCTTCCTTATATATAAATTAAATTTAAATACTGGAGTCTACATGCAGTTGTTCACAGAGAAGCGGATTACTAAATATACAAATATGCATACTAAAAAAGCAAATATTACAAATGAAAAAATGAAAAATATGCATCTTAAATTTTTATATCTATTTTAAATATTACAATAAAATGTAAAATGATGTCTATAAATAAATGGAAATTTAGATTAAATTACTTTATTAAAAAGTGTTCAATTTCTCAAACGCGGCTTCTTTTTTTTCAGCAGACGAGGAAAAAATCCAAAAATCAATAATAGCCCCATTCACATTTCTTTCTTTCCTGATCTTTTTTACTTAGAGAAATCAAATCTTGTTTGTTTTTTGCCTGATAAAGTCTTTGTACTTTAAAATTTTATTCGTATTTAGGTTTTGTACCTTTTAAGAAGAGCTAGGAGAAAGAAAGCTAATGTCAAGGAATGTTTTATTTTTCCTTTCATTCACTTTTATTTAAATTTTAAAAATGGAAACTTGTAATAGATTTTATCTCTATTTCTTGATAAGCTAGATTTTTACTAGATAAGCCAGATCGCAATACATGTGTTCATTTTATAGGACATTGCACTGTTGTGATACTATTCTAGAATCGTTTCTTTAATTTTTAATTAATTTTTTAATCAAATTTTGATTACATAAAATGACAACATCTAGTAGTGAATTTCAGATAAAATAATTTTATTTATATTAATAATCATTATATTTATATTAATGATCATGAATTAAAGACTTAAAACTAGAAAATGACTTTTTAAAAATTCTATTATTCAGTACAGGAATGCAAATTGTTCTGAAATTTATTCTATCCATTACTTGATCGAAACTTTGGAAAACATTAAATAAAAAAATATTTATAAATATTATATATAAAATATAAACATTACAGATTATAACAAAAAACAATTTTATAAGAGATTACTCGAAATTATTTAGGAAGCCGACAGCGTAGAATGGAATTTCTATTTCAGTGATTTTCAACGTTAACTGACTATGGTCAGACAATTTAGACTGACTAGGCTGAATTGACTACTCAACTGACTATGCTTCAAACACATTTTCTGTGTCCTTTGGGTAGATAAGGGCATTCATAAAGGGGATCAAATAAGCTAATTAATTATTATGCAGGAATCTTACATGGTCTTATTAAATGGCTTGTAAGAAAGGTTTTATCCTCCAAGAGTCAACAATAGAATCATAAAATCAGTCAATAGATTTATTGTATTAATAGTGATGAAACCTTGACAGGCATTCAAACACATTTTCTGTGTTCTTTGAATAGATAAGGACATTCATAAAGAGGATCAAATAAACTAATCGATTACTATCCAGGAATCTTATATGGTCTTATTAAATGACCTTTAAGAAAGGCCTTATCCTCCAAGAGTCATCAACACAGTCATGAATCAGTCAATGAATTTATTACATTAATAGTGATGAAATCTTGACAATATTTAAATTAAACTGTTCAGCATATTCTTGTGTAATATAATCGAATTTTAGACTTAGGTAGATTTATTAAAAATTGCGAATTTTTAAGCTTACTTATTGTGATATTATCGTTAACTCTGCATCATTTAGAAATTAGAAAAAGAAGAAAAAAACATTTGGACAATACCTGCATTATTTTTCACAATAAGAGGAATGGATCCTTCTATTAAAGGTATAACTTCTTGCATGTCGACAGTACCATTGAAACCAGTCAAATGAATCGCCGACTACCAATTACATACATTTTCATCGCATTTACCCTAAGGATACCACAAAAATGAAGTCATTTGTTTTTATTTTTACATTTTGCGTTCTTTGACGTCAAATTAGTGCTAATGTTTTTACACAGAAAAGAGCAAGTTTCACTTTTTCCTCATTACCCGTTTCCCGACAAACTTAAAAAGTTTTCGACCACAGAAAAACGGAGCGTATCTAACCTTTGCTTTTTCATCAGAATTGAACGGAAACAAACCTTGGGAGAAAGGAAAAACGGTCCTGATTCTTTACATTTCGTGATTGAGTAGTGTATATTTAATTTTCCTCAAGTGTAAAGGCCTTAAACTCTGTTTAGCATATCTATAGTAGGAAGGAATTTTAGACTTTTTACTGAGAGAACTATCTTGATGGAGCAAATTAGTTAAACCTCTATAAGAGATGGAAGAAACGTAAACAAAGCAGTTTTCAAGAACGTGCGTGATAAAAATAATACATGTACGCGTAAAAAGATTAAAAGCGAGTGTTTTTTAATATGATTTTATCTTTTGATGTTCCACTATTTCTTATTGCAAGTACATTATTTGAGCTTCAAACCGAAACTCATCAGACCAGAGCATAATTCAGGAGGGTGACTGGAATAAAGGAATGGGCAAGTACAATAGGTCCAAAAATTCAAGTTTTCCCTCTCATTATGTCAAAGTGAAAGCTGATTTATTTGCTTTCCATGCAAAAATGAAAATTTAAAGTTTTTATAGCGTTAAATTTTTTATCAAATTAAAGGAAGAACCAGGAACTGAATTCAAAAGAAAACACACACACACACACAAAACAAATATTTGTTTTATCATTTGTCTGTGTTCAATACTGTTTTGCCGTCATTTCAAAAATCCAATTTAGAAATTCATAAAATTACATCAGAATAATACATAATATATCCTTTAAACAAGAAACAGAATCACCCCAACATTCATAAAAAAATTAAATATTTTATTTAAATTTACTTACCTTTTTAATTAAATGCTATGCTGTGAAAGTCAACTTTGTAGTTAACAAACTACTAAGTATTTCAATATTAAATAAATAGTAAAAATCTATTGCATCAGCCTCTGTATTGTAAATTTTTAAAAAATTATTACAATCAAAGAAAAATGTTGCATGGAAATAAAATTTATATTATTGTTGTTATTATTATTATATAAAAATTAAATTAAATTTATTTTATTTATAATTTTAATGAGGTACAAAAATGATTTCTGCTCGATAATAGTATGAGCTAAAATCATTATGTTAAATTTCAGTTAGTTGTAAATTAATTAAAGATCTAATTATAATTTTGGATAAGCCTTATTTTATGAGTACCTGCTACCGAAGAAAAAATAACGTGGCAAATTTTATAATTCTAGATTAAACCGTACTGCTGTAAAGCACTTTGAATCATAGTTGCACTAAACATCTCACACAGTTCAGAAAATATGCCAGCCTTAATGTTTATTTTTAAAAAAATAAGAAGAAAATTAAACTTAGAAGAAATCAGAAAACAATTGAACAAAAGAAGATATTCGATAAATATTCAAAATAGCAAAACTAGATAAATAGTTTATAAGGAGAACCAAACATTTTCATTAACCAGATTTGTAATAATATACATATACTAATAACGGCTTAAATAATCATTATGTACAAAAGAGATACGCATATTCTGCAGAATTGATTTTAATTTTCTGACTTTCAACTTGAAATTAGGACTCAACCTATGATAATATTCCATTCAGTGACGTCTTAAGAAACTTCAGTTCTTTAGGTGACGTAATTGAAATAGTAGCTAAAAGTTTAAGCGCCTATAGCCAAGTAGAAATGCCTATTTAATAATAATAAGTAACTGATGAATAAAAGAAAGTGTGTTATTCTCCAGTTAAAGCATTTCGTCTTTGCGAATGGACAACTTTTCAAAACTGAATTTGGACCACTACCTTCCACCATCTCTGATCATATAAAAAGTCAAGTTTACCGGTTGCATTATTTTTTTAAAAGGGGGAGTCTGTTCTATTCCGTATATTTATTTTATTTATTTGATACAAAACGCAATAACAAATTAATGTAATGAAATCTGCATAAACATTATTAAACATTTGTAAAACTATTAATTGGTATGAAAATATACATTTTAATTTACCAAATAAAAAGAACATTATTCAAATGAATACATTTCATACATTTAGACAGTTTTAAATATAAATTAATGTAACAATATATTTTATAAGTATTCATTTGGTTGATATAAATATGTTTATTTCAATATTATATATTTAGCTTTGACAAATCCATCATTAATTTTTGTTTGATCATTATTTTAGAAAGCATTACATTCCTTCTGCGAAACATTTAAATCATCCAACTCAGATTGTCATAACTACAATATTAAATCATTATTTATTCTTTTTAACGTCCAAGTATCAGCCGGTTTCTAATCACAAGCCATAAACACATTTCCATTTTAACATATTTAAAAATATAATACAATCAATTTTTTATTCATATAAAAAAAAATCGTTGTACTATATTTGTTCTCAAAAATAATGTGACTATTTCACATTTTTAGAAGGAATCAACCTAGCCGATTGGAATCTGATATTTTTCTGGTAGGGAGAGGGAGGAATCAGTTGCTGTAGACTGTTTTCAAAAGGGATAAGAGCACTCTCCGAAATTAATAGATCCCGGGATGAGCTATAGAATTTCTCCTCCCTCCGTCTATCCCCTTTTTCAAAGACACGGACTAACAAGCATGAACATATAATACACAAAAGATCTGTTTGCCAAGAGTAGGAAATGAAACCCCCTACCAGAAACCACCAGCTGCAACTACTCCGAACTACTAAAATGGTGCAGAATTATGATTTTGATTTCGGGACGTGTAGAGTGTCCTCTCGAGTTCGCAAGGCCGGATTAAGCTCACTTGAAATCTTTTGTTAAAAATCTCTCTCTCTCTCTCTTCTCCGTTCCACCTTCCGAAAAGAATTTTTTTATCGGCTTTCATTTTAATCTCTATATAAGCAATTTTTTATATATAAATCTACATTTTGATGATCTGAAATAACAAAGCGTTCAATTTTGGCTCTTTTTTAAGAAATTTTTTCCGTATTTCGCCTGTATAAAAGTAATTTTAAACAAAAAAAATTACAAATTTTAAACAAAATTAAAAAATTTTAAATAGTATTTAAGTGTGGAATGGGGTGTTTTTAATTTATTGTGCGACATATCTTGATACAATAACGTAATAGGGTTTTTTTTTTGTCTTTTTCAAAATAATAATAATAATAATTAAGCAGGAACAACAATAGAGTGTAACAGTGTAATTTTCTAGCAACAGTGTAATGGAAAACTTGCAAAAGATAATTAAATTGAAAATCTTTTAGAATTATGTTTCAAATTTTCAACGATGGTTGATTTTATTTGAAAAAGCTCGAATGCCCAATCCTTGTGAACTGATTTTGCTTAAAAACATTGCAAAAAAAGGGGGGAAAAGCCTTGGGAACTTCCAAGAGTCAGAATACTCCCACACAGTTGCTTACTCTGCGCATTAAACAAGCCTTAATTACAACTTTACATCGAATTTGTTTGTTCTACATGTAACTTTTATACTGTGCATGAGAAGGCATTCTTAATTAATTGGATTTGAAGAAATTAAAACGGAAAACTGAAAAAAAATCACGTTGAAATTATAATTTCAGAGATACATAAATGCTAATTCGTCATATTTCAAATAATATATTCTGGGTAAAAAATCAATTCTCAAATTCTGATGCAGGTTTTTTGCATGAGCGTATGTATTTTTAACTATAGAAGATAATTTTATTTTCTGAAGTACAAGGAATCCTCTTTTTCTTTTCATCTCGAGGGAAAATTCATTCAAAAAGAAACTCTTGCTTTCATTCAAAAGTGACGAGTAAATTCCTCCTTGGGAACACCGAAATCAATCCATGATACGAACAACACTTTTTATTTATATTATTACAAGCGAATATGACCAGCATTTTTCAGGACAAAAATACTTTCATGGTTTATATTTTTATTGTTAAAAAAACTTTTCTATTTTTTTACAATATAAAGTCCTTTTATCGTCTAAATCATTTTATAATTAAAATGCAAATATTATTTAAACCAGGCAACTTTTAAAGACCATTGACTATCAGTTTTTGTCATAACAAATAAACAAATCATTAGTTGTTCCTGATCCAAATTGTTAATTGTCTGCTCATAAATTTTTCTTCCAGTACTCTTCCTGTATGTAGAGCAACAATTCTTCATTTATATTAGTATTCTTCAGCAATAAAAAATACTATTACAAATTGTCTTTTAATCATATTGATTTTATACATATTGCCTTTTAAGACCAATTAAAAACATTCCAGTGATTATATAAATATAAAGCAGTGATATCAAAAGATAAAAGGCGAAAAGTTCAATGTTGCATAGCTATTTTGCAAAGAAGTATCGAAAATAATTTTCTGTACCACAATCGTCTACATCTATTCAACTATTTATTAAAAATTAAAAAATTAGTAAAAATTGCAGGGAAAATTACATAAAAATAAATTTATATCATTATAATGCAAAATATTGATTTTAAAAAAGTGAAATTTTCTGTAAATTTCTAATTAATTAAGTGTTTAATTATTTTACATTGGGAAAATTTGACAATATTCTTCTTAAATAAAAGGTGTGCAACGTTTGGTTGAATTTAGCCAAGTTATTTAGCAGGACATCTGGAACATGCATATAATACCATATGAGCTTTTATAAATATTAAATATGTTTGGTGTTATTAGCATCTCGAATCTTTTTTAAAATTATATTTAGATTTTTTTTTAACTTTGCCTATTTTTTTATTTATTTTATAGGAGTTTTTACTTTGATTACAATTTTAACTGTAATAAAGTCATTTTTCATGAATTTCTTTAGAACACCCTTTTTATGTCTGAAATAATTAATGAATTGAAAAATGAAACTATCTACTAAGTATGAAAAAAAATTCAAATTAATTGAAAAGTAAATTTAATTTTCAAATGAATTTTCAATTCTTTATTCTCAATTGGATACATTTACCTGTAGACAGTTAAGTCAGTGGCGATTTTTGTTTTCTTTCGCTAGATGGCGTTATTGAACCTTCACTTGAGGTGGTGCCTGATTTCTATAATTTTGGATAAATCTATCTTTTTGAGGTTTGCGCATTTCTTAAACTTGCATTAAAAAAATTTTTTTTTGTAAATTTCAATGAAAACATCTGTTTCTAAAACCTATGGATTCATTTTACTTCAAGGTTTCTCTGAAATCTGCTTTAAATATAATTATTTAACAAAAAATGAAAGATAGGAGTTTTATATACATTACGTCGTATTTGTAAAATTAATTTCGTTTATCATAATAAAATTTCTTGGGCTTACTTGGCACTGAAATAAACCACTATACAAACGACAGCAATTTTTGTGAATAAACATATTCTTCCTCAATGATTTTGATGAAACTATTTCCCGTAAGACAAGAAATTATTCTTTGCATTAAAGAAAAAATAATAAAATGATAATATTGTCTCTGAAAGCTCAATTAAAAAATTTGTACCTGTTAATTAATTATTGCCGCTTGATTTTAACAGTTAATGTCAAGAATATTTAATATTAAATTTTTATTGACAGGTCTATCTGGACTATGAAATGAAAAACGGAAATAAATATGGGATACAATACATATCTCAACAGAAACAACATCAAACCTTCCCCGCATTAAAATGATGCCTTTCAATTTTTATTTCTCTTTTTTTTTCAATTTATCTGGACAAAACTTAAAATATATTCGTTGTTCAGAGACTGAAAATAAATACTTCTGGAAAGAAACACTGCGTGGGCTTTATTCCTGGAAAGGAGCACTGCTTGGGCAATATTCCTGGAAAAGGGCGCTGCGTGGGCTGTACTCCTGGGAAGGAACACTGCGTGGGCTGTTTTGAGAACGGTTTCGTCATTTTGAAGCATAAATTCGATCGATAGGGGTTTTGGATTTCATTCCGCAGCGGAGCATTATTTCAAACCCCCCCCCCCATTGATCCTCCAGGAGGTCTGTCTCTCCCCAGCTCCATTAAAAGCTTAAAATTGGGATTGTTTTCGAAACAGCTTTTATCCCTTTAACAAAGGATGGGATCAAGTTCCTCGATTTTTCCGTTTTTTGTGAAGTCAAAAGGCTTACAAGGGAGGTTTCTTCACATTTACGTTAAGCCTAAAAGCATTTTATAAGTTTGGAATATATTATGAAAGAAATGTTGGTTATTTGCTTTCAAGTGTTTCATTTGTTCCCCGCTTTATTTTTTTCAACATCATATCATGTAAAACCCATTTCTATACAACTTACAGCTAAAAAATTTTTAAAATCTATTGATATGTATTTTTATTTATATAAGAACTTCGCTAACCTGGGAAAAAGAAAGAAAATAAGAAATTTTAACTGCCCAGTAACTCAGTAAATTTGGTCCAAAAAATATTTTTGTTTTTATGTTTTGACATGAAAATAAAAACATGTTTTCATGCCATTATACAGGATAACAATTTCGTGTTTGCGAGAAATAAAAAGACAAAAAAATTATATACCTGCATGGGGCTAAAAAAACCCATAAAAAGTGACAAAAATCAGTTGTTTTTCATTAATTTTTAAATTCTTAAAAATTTGTCTTTGTTCGCCTTTCATGGAATTAAACATTAAATATTCAACTCCTTAATAATAATAAAATTATTTTATCAAAATCTGTCCATAATTTTCGGTTGCCTATTCCTTTCAAGTTAAGCAAAATGCAAGTAAAATTACTTCATTTTGTAACATTTCATTCCTAATCATCACTATAATCACCAATTATTAACTTATCGGTTAATTATAATGACTCAATTTATGTCAGTTGGTAAAGACTATTCAGGTTTAAGAAAACACCATCTTCATTTCATCTCTTCATTTATAATAACAAATTAACTGAAAAAAAGTCAAACTTTAAAAGTAGAAGAATGAAAGTAGGGAATAAGTTGCTAAATAAACGGTTGAAAATAATACAGAAAGCAAAAAAAAAAAAAAAAAAGGACTAAGAAACTTTAAGAAAATAATTTCGCAAATTAAAATGTCTTTATTTATAGCATTTTACTCTTTATTTACTCCAGATGCTACTCGGAAGTTTAATTTATAAAATAACTGGCAATCCTGTATTGATAAAAAAAATGCAGAAAGTATCAAAAATATCTTCTCAATATAACTGCCATGCAATCTGTAAAGTACATTAAAGAATTCGGTGTCCACTTTCCTCACAAATTGTCATAATTCAGATGATAATTAATAGCAAACGGAGCTATCAGATGATTCTATTATTTAAACTGTGAATAAATTAAGTGTGTTTTCATAGTTAATTCTGAAAATATGGTTTTGAACAGGGCACTGGGCAAATCCTATTAAGTAAGTTGTCATAAAAGATTAATTTATAACCATTCTATACATATTTAGAAACGAGAAATAGCTTAAAGATCTGAGTATTCGTGGCATTCATGAAGTAACTGAAAGTATACAATTTTTATGAGAGGAGAAAGAGGTGATACATTTATTAGAAAATATGGGAGAAACTTGTCCCGTTGTTTGCTTTTTAAGCATAAAATAGCACCGATAGTTTCAATGGTGAATTTTCTAATTAAAAGATCAGATAGCTGCCTAAGCTCATTAGGTTGAGAGGCCTGCAAGCATATCGATTTTTTTAAAAAAATTTCCTAGTAGCAAATAAATAAGTTTTTTAAAAAATACAAATTCTGTTAATGATAAAATATTAATATAATATCAAAACGGAATCAAGTTATCTTTGGTTCGGTTCTAATATGTTTCATCACATTACTTTGCTATTTGAATATTTATAAACATCAGACCTTTACTTCAATAATATTGCGATCAAAAGTGGATGCCGAATGATCTAGAGCAGAGGTTCCCAATCTTTTTTGAACGGGCGCCCCCTTTTCTAATGAATATTTCAATATCGCCCCCCTCCCACTCCAGATAAATAAGAGCGTACATAATGCATGGCGTAAACAAGAATTGAAAAAAAAACTAATAGATAGAATATTGTTGGAATGGAAACGCTGCTGAATTTCTTCTTTATTTAAAAAAAGAGGAATACAAGTTTTAGCTTGTCTTTATAAGGACAGGCAGGGGTTTTGATGATACGAAGTAATTCATAATAAACTATTGCTTTCTAAATAAATAAATTTACAGTTTCAGAGACCCATCAAAACGCATACTTAATTATATTAAAAAGTATTTTTATTAAAATTTAAAGACATCAAATTTCTAACTTAACTAATGAGAAAATTGAATTTGATACATTTTAAGGAACTTGTTAATATACGACTCGATTTCACTTAAAAACAATCGTAAGTGGCCGCGTTCAGTAATATGGAGCCGATTTCACTTTTTCGTTACCAATGTTGCCTCAGCACTCAATCTACGTTCTGCTAAATACGAAGAGGGGAATGCTATCAAAAGTCGTTGAACATTTGACCATAATCCTGAATGCAGTTGCGAAATAGACTTCTGCAGCCAAAATTCTTGAATTTAACTTTTAGATCTCATTTTTCGTCAGTTCTATTAGTTCTTTTAACTGAGGTGATCCTGCTGTGTTGACAATGGAAAATTGATCCAAAACCCAGTCTGGTATGTGCATGCTTAAAATGTCCTGCAATCGCCCCTTGAAGTTATTGTACACTATGTTTGGTTAATCCTCTAACGCCCCCTTCGTGCCATATCAACGTCCCCTAATTTTCTCTGGGTCTTTTACCGACCCCCTGAAAGCTTCAAACGCCCACAAGGGGGCGTTATCGCCCACGTTGGGAATCTCTGATCTAGAGTCTTAATCAAGCTTTTCAAAAAGTTAATAATATTAAAAAAAGTATCTAAAGTAGTCGTCAACAGATTAAAAAAGTGCGGAAATATGAAATTAAATCGATCATATTATTGAAAGAAGGGCCTCATACTGCGTAATACTTAAATCCGCTATTTTATAGCATCATGGAGATTTTTTTTCCCATAAATTCAGTTGAAGCTAAAAGGCATTATTACCTCATCCCCCATTTCATCATCCATTAAGCTTTGGAGGCAGGGGGCTGAACAAAGTACTCCTGCAATCTACTCCTGTTACTAGCTGTGTATCATCTTTCTGCATGGTAGGTTTCCAAAATGAAAGTCTCAAGCTCCCAGAAAGGAAGAGTGCTTTTTTTTTTCTCCACTCATCTCTTCATATTACGCTCACCATGCGTGCCACATTGTGCTTGGTAAAATTCCATGAAAAGAGGGTACAATAGGGGGATGGGGATACATCATTAAATAAATAAGGGACAACACACTCTCCCTTCGCTATTGTATTGAAGTTTGGAGGGTTGCGGTTCAGGGATCACCTTTAATATCAGTATAAATAATGAGGTATGTTCGGTATCAGTGTAATTAATTAGGTATGTTTGGTATCAGTGTAATTAATGAGGTATGTTCGAAAGCAATTTCACGGAATTTCAGAACTGCTTAATAACTAACTTTCAATAGATATGATTAAAAAATATTTTTTTTCTATCAAAAAGGCCAATGGAAAATTTTAAGATTCAAGGGTCTAGAATAAATTGAAAAATTATACAGTATAATTAACTCTTTGCTCTCAAAAAATAAGGAGAAACAATATTATACATAAGAGAGTATGAGGGTTCCTTTTACTGCTTAGAAATCTCTGAAATATTTACAGACTTTTCATAATTCCTAAAATCCTATGTGAAAACTTTTGCTGTCAAACGGCTTTTACAATAATCATAATACAACTAGAACGCGGAAACAATAAATTATGCACAATAGTGACTGTCAGGCAATAAAAAGACAAAAAAATTTCAAAATATAAAGCAATGTTTTTTTTTCTTTCTGTAAGCTGACTAAATGGTGCATAATTGAGTCCTGGGAATAATTTTTTCACCGAAAATGGTTCGTAGGTGGAAAACATTTAAATAGCTAAATTCTAGAGCCAATGAAAAAAATTTTATTCGTGTGTATAAAAATCGGTGACAAAAAATTAGTTTTTTTCACATTAATATGGATCCATAAATATCTTTTTACTAGAGACTTCCATTGAAACCTTAACCAAACAATTTTTATCTGCATTTTCAGCTACTATGTTATGATAACATTTACAATAATCACAAAATTCGTGGGTTTTTTTAACCTTCTACATATTAACACTCCAGATAATTTTTCCATCCTATTTCAAAGTCGAAAACAATAGCAATCGGTTTCAAATTATTACCTTTTTTATCTTTGTAAATTTTATACATACTTATTTCTGTTTATCTTTTGTAAATATTTCGGTGTTTATTAAATTGTCCGTGACATGCCCTTTAAACCATTCAGTCACCAGAAAAGTTACGGATATGGGAGTATGAAACAGCGTCCTTTTCAGTATAAAATGTGAAATTGTAAAGAAATGTATCTTTTTAGCTTTCTAAATATTATATACAAATCAGATGACTTAAATTTATTTATTAAATTATATTTTCTAGTGCTATCGAACCTCAATTTTTTGTCGATATAATAGGTCGAGCTGTGATAAGATTGGTTCTTTTTTTTTTAAACTAGTTGTTTCAATATTGAATCTTTCTGAAGACTTGACAAATATTCTTATGATTTCTTAAGATCCTATCAATAATGTATACTTACACTAGTAGAATAATGTTTTTCTGCTTTTTCTTAAATTTTTTTTAATAATTTTCAGTTTTTCTTTTTTAAAAAAAGGGTAATTTAAGTCATTTAGCTTGTTTATTGTGGGACTATGGCTCTTCAAGTCTAGGTTTTCCTCTTGAAGCTATTTTTCCACTTTTAGAAGTAAAATCCGCAGCGTATGAACAACAGAGAGGCTCAAATTCATCCATTATACTACATCGTATTGAATCTGGCTAGTTTCTACTTTCTCAATGATGTGTCATCTTAATTCTTCATATAAACGATGCCGAATATTCATAACTAAAATAATAGCCAGCTTAATTTTGCTAATACGTTTCTGCTTATTGAATCTGCAAGGGTTTTAAAGCTTAATTATAATGATATGTTTAAAGAGGTTAAGTAACATATGTCGTCGTCGTTTAGAGAAGTCAATTCATGATTTGCATGAATCTTTTTGTCAGTGTACTCATTGCATATCTGATTTATCCTTAATTTTTGGAACTCAGTGAATCTCATTTTAAATATCGTTTTGCTCTGAAAACTTACTGAAATATGTGATGAATGTTTACAGATAAGTATTTTAATTTTTTTTACATTAATGTTTAATTATTTTAAATAAGCTAAAACAATTCTTCAATTTCACAGAAGAAATTTTATTAAACACAAAATCACAGATTGTATATAAGTTAAGTCAAACATGAATTAAAAAAATCACTTTCATAGTTTGGATTGCAGTGACCTTTAAAAACAGTATGCATTGTCACGTATGTTAGGTACTGCTCGTAGGAAGTTTTAATGTTCCAGATTGACTTGAAAACCTTATGACTTTGTGAAGAGTTCTAGTCAGGCTTTCAAAAACATGAAAATAATCAAAATTTATGACAGAAAAATATCGCTAAATATTTTGTAATAATTTAAAAAGAAATGCTATTGTTATGAAAGAAAAACAATTATCAGACAAGAACTATGATATTTATTGACAATTTCACAGTTAACATTATTGTATTCCTGAAAAACTATTTTCACAAATATAATTTTTGCAAATAAGTAAGTTTATTTAATTGGCCTTGTTGTTGCAGAAAAGCTTATCTTATCATCATGAACTATATTTTTTGAAACCAAACAGAGGTGCTGAACTTTATCGATAATATTGCGTTAGGAATTTTAGGTATTAAGAATAATTTCTAGATAGTAAACATTCTCAAAAGCACACAGCTTTTTGTGAAATCAATATTTTGTATATAACTACATTGTCAATTTTCCATAGTAAAAAATTATTAATTTCAACTAATATTAATTCATATCCACATATAATTTATTATTTATTGTGAATAAAAAGTTATTATCATTAAATATAAATTTATGTAATTATTTAATAGCATTTTCATAACAAGCATTATGAAAATTTTGATTTACAGCTGTAAATTTGCATTTGATTTTGATTTTATTACCAACAAATTACAAGAACTTAACTTAGAGAATAAACAAATAATTATAGTATAAACTAATAGGTAAAGAAGATGAAGAATAAGAATTCAATTTTCTTTAAGATTGAATTTCATTTGCAAGTAGTAGAATTTTTCATGCGAGACCTACATAGTCATAACAAACACGATGACAATAATATACACTTTGTCAAGAAATATTTTGATTGCATAGAAAACAAAATAAGGTCTTTAAAACATAGTCCAACATGTAGATGAGCAATATTTGGGCAGGAAAACTGCCTTATTCATCATAATAAAGTACTTAAAATCACAACCTATTGAACTATTTTTCAGGATTGCTCTTCTATTACTGCTGGCTCTTTTTCCGGAGTTCCTGTATTGTGATTTTCATCATTTTTCTCTTTTTCGGTTTCCTCTTCCCCCTTTGTACTCTTTTCGTCTTCTCTTAATGATATGCACATCGTGAAGCAAAAATCTTTACCTTCTTCTTGCATGGTCATGAAGAAAATTATGAATGCCATAAGAAGTGACCATTCACATACTGAAGCAATCAGGTAAGACAAATTGTACTGGAAAAAAATTTTTTAACTTGAATAACACAGGAGTTAAAAGGACCAGAAGATTTTGATATAAGGCAATTAAACTAAAACATATTTGCTCCCTTGAAATATTGTTAACTCAGTGAATAAACCTCTGAACTCATATACCAAATCATTGTAAATTGATATTTTCCTGATCTTAGGAAGAAAGAATTATACTCTTAGAGTAATTTAGTGGCATTATCTTTGTAAAATTGTGAAAAATCCTCATCATATTTAGTGATGGTCAGCTCTGTGTTTGGTAAAGAAATTCACACTGTAAGACGGCTGCTTTCATCTGACATGGATAATAGCAAAATGTAGTCAAGTTTAAGATATTTATATAGGATTAAAAGTCGTTCATACAAAAGACTGTCATTATTTCATTTTTCAATGAACACAGTAACTAATAAATACTTAAACATTGCTCATTCGACTTAACGAAATCTGCTTCATAAATTAAGGGTTAAACAAAAAAATTTATTTTTCTTTCATAAAAATAAATTTTAAGTGATCACAAGAAGCTGATATAATTGTTTGAGTAAAAATAAGTTTTAATGATTGGTTGAGGGATATGCAAATATCTGAACTACGTCAAAGATATTGAAGTTATAAATAACTTTAGTACATTTGACGTTGTTCGTTATATTAAATTCACAAATATGAACAAAGCCATAAAAACCGTGCACACGCTTTATGCACATAATTACAGTTTTTGTCTCTAGATATAGCAAATGGCGTGAATCAAGAAACACATGCGAATAATTTTACAAGCGGACATATTGTATTTAAATTAAAAGAAAAGCTGCTCTGCTGTATTGCTAGGGAGCAAAAGATTGATTTGTGTGGTTTATTGATACAACAACCAAATTTCGCTGTAATGCATCAAGCATATAATAAAATCAGAGTAGGCTTAAGAGTTGAAAATTACCAAAGCGTCTTACTTCTCGGTTGTGAAAAATATTTTATGAATTTGGAACAAATTCAACAAAATTTCTACAAATGAGAATCCTTGTATAGAGAAAATTGTGTGTAGGCCTACAGTAGTTAAAAAATGTCTCAGGATTTCGTTTACAAGAAGGAATGTAAATTAAATAAATATAAATTTTTCCATCGACAACTATCGAAATAAAAGTTCCCGGAAAACAAGAAGTCTAATAAGAAGAATAAATCAAGGAATGATCACCATTTAGTCGGATGTCATTTTTTGCTTTTGTTTTATGAATCTCTTTTCTACTTTAGAGCTAGAATTTTGCTTTTAAATTCAATTTAACAGCACATTTCTTACAGTAAGTATGATTAAAAGTAAATCTTAGTGTGAAAACATACGTGTAAAAAAGCAGCTGAATAAAATACGTAGAGAGTAAGGTGAAAAGTAAAAATACTACAAAATTATGTACAAAGTCAGCAATTTTGATAAATAATTCTTAAATTTTTAATTTAAATTTTTTCAAAGTTTGATTCTTAAGTCTTCTTTATATCTAAAAAAATTAAGTATGTATAATTGTCATTTAGTTAGAAAATCATGAAAAATTTGTAATGCGCATTTTTGTTTATACATACTCAATTTCTGTAAATAGAAATTTTTTCAAGAAATATTCGATTTTGATGTAGTACATAAAACTTCGACTGTATTTGAAAATAGTAACTTAATGAAAGAAGATACTGAATGATTATTACTTTATTTTTTACTTAAACTTTTTCCTGCAATAAATCACATACTCATGTAACTTACGTTTTGTTCAAAGTGATTAAAGAAATTCACAACAAGTAATTTCAAAGTCAAAATTGAGGCATAACCTTTCACACGATTTATAAAAAAATGTAATTTTTCGGTTAAAAAAATGTATAAAAAAAGAAGAGAAACAACGATAAATACCCGGACGTCTTCTGGCTGAATTGAACAAGATGTAGCAATATCTTCTTCCAGATTGAAACCATCGCGCACAGAATAGCCCACTAGTAAAATGAATTAAGGAAGCGCTACACTTTCGAAAGATGTGAATTATACAAAAGAAATCAAAACATTATGCAAATATAGATAAAATTTTATATAAACAAAACAGGTTAGTAATTCAATTGCATTAAGATTAAAAATTCATATAAGAATGCATCCAAGCAAATTATAGCCATAATTTATTATAATATACCGTTTTCAGAATTTTTCTATTCTAATTTTCTACAATCTGTAATATAAATCATGTTCTGATTCACTACTCTTGTACTTCACAAACTCATTGAAGTTCATATAGAAAAAGTTCGCAATCATCGTAGATTTCGATTTAAATTCTATATAAGTTTTGAACTATTATTTTTTCCCCATCACAAATGGGTTTTTTTTTTCAGTTTTTAAAAATCTTGGGTACTTTTTTCAATTAATTTTTATTAAATTGAATTGACATTTTTATTGAGGAAACTGATCACTTAAAAAAAATTACTGTATCATTTTAGAGAATTTTTTTTCCTCTACAAAGTAACTAAACGGAAGAATATTTCGACTTGCAATCTAAATTGTGCCGTCAATTGTATTGAGTCTAAGCGAATTTTGGAAGGTGAATTTTATACTTTCCAATTTAGTGACTTCCAATTTTTATACAAAAATGGGCTTTCTAACTTATAGAAGATTAAATTATTTTCATCCTTATTTATACTAAAATTTTTCTTCAATAACCTGTGTTTAGAATGAATTTAAAAGTTATGAAAACAACCTGTTGAACTTTTGTGTGATATTTAGATATTTCTGAAGTCTTCAGATATAAAGTATTTTTAAAATCCAATATTTTTTGTATATAAATTAACTTAGTAATTAAAAAGTCATTTATGTTGGAGTGAATTTGAATTAAAGATCTATGATTACATTCCTTTTATAATTAGTTAATCTTGGATTATTATAAACTTGTGTTAAAAATCTGAGAATATATTTTACTTCAAATCACAGTTTTGTATAGCTATAATTAATTTGTGAGCTCTTTTTCGATTGAAAGGCATGTTACAGCCGATTACACTCAATTTTAGCTCATATAACGAATTGATGTATCTGCCATGGGATATATAAATGTTCTCAAATAGAAAATAAACTTGTAAATTCAATTAATTCATGGTGCAAATTTGTACATCATCGAGTCTAGTTACATAGCGAAAAACCTGAAAAGTAAGGTAAGTTTTATATATATTTATAAAAGATATAATTATCCGCACTACCACTAAGTAACGCAGCTTCCCACTTCCCACAATATTAACTGGTAAGTGGTTAGAGTGAGTCGTTACCTGTCATCGTTTTGTATTTATCTTAGAATGTATCAGAAGTTCAGTCCGGATAGAGAAGTATCACCTCCTGTCTGAGAGGCGGATAATTATATCTGTTACGAATACAAAATAAAAATAGCATTTTAAAAGAGTTTTCAAGGATACATAATGCTGAACACATTGTAATAAGGGAAACAAGGAATATCCTAATTCCTAAAATCCTTTTCTGTTCAGGATGCAGAAGAGCCATTATGTATGTAATAATGATGCAGTAGAAGAGACCTCCCAAAAATAATGATAAGGCTCCAATTAGATGCGGAATGATAGTCACTCCCACCTGAAAGCAAGTAAATAAATAAAATTAATAAACAGACATTATAATAAAAAATTTCAAAAAAGTGCAGTTGCTTTTAGATTAAAAATATATGCCATTTTTCTCAAGAAAAAAGTTTAAAACTCTTATCACACATTGCTGATTAGTTAAGTTATATTAAATTAAATTCCTGTAGTGAAGCAATACACCTATCTCGTAGTTTTAAATCATGATCGGATGATGAGAATGACACTGAGTCAACGGTCCCTCTCCAAACTTCCCATTTCAGTAGAGTGAGGATATTTGACCTTTGACCTCCTTAATTAATTTATTTAATATCTTACTAATTCCCATTATAAGGTAACTGATAAAATTAAAATATAGTTTTCCCTAAATGTTTTTTAAAGTAATTTTTTAAAATGACGAAAAGTTTTTTTTTCTCCTGCATATGAAATATTAGAAATGAAATGAATTTATGTAAAGTTAAGTAATTTTTTTGAAAAAAGTTTATTACTTGAAGGTTTTTTTAATAAGAGTATTTTTTCTAGAATATATGAATAATATCATTCATGATACGTAAATAACTGCATTCGTCACTTAAAGAAGTTATATTTAAAAAGGATCTTAGGTTAATTCGTCAAAAAAAAAAAAAAAAAAAACCACATCAGCAAATAATAATTTATTTTCTCCACAGCAAATTTCTTGAACAATACAAAGCTGTAAATGCTTTGTATAGAATTTCTTTTCTGTCAAATCCTTATCAATAATGATATCACAGCTTTCGATTTTTACATATGATTTAGTTTTGAATATATCATCCCATATAAATCGATAACAATTCTTTAAAAAGCCTAAAAAAAGTTACATGGTAATACTTTGATTTGTAAATCGTTGAAACTTTTGCTTCAATAAAAAAAAATTGCTTGAGCAATTCCAGATGAATAAACTTAATCAAATTGCTGGAGTGACCAAAGAAAAACATTTTAGGGTTTATCCTTTATTTCGGTAGGAAATTCGTATCTTTCTATACTTTCACATTAACTGAATTTGACCTTTTGGGTTGAATGCTTTCTTTTATCACTCCACCAATGTGCCTTATGCGGCTTAATGAGCAAAATAATTTCGCGCTTTTCGAATCCACATTCACCAAACATGGACTCAATGTCAATGTACTTTAAATGCAAGTGCAATCAATGTTTAAATTTTCGCTTCTTTTTAAAATCCTAAAACGACATAGGCTATTCTTGCACAAAATTTTCATTGCATAAAGTCCATTGCGATTTTGCAAAATAAAAAAAGGTATAGAAATATTTAGGGGGATTCAGAAGTCTGAAACAGGTATAAAAAACAATAATTCGCAAACGAATGAAGATATATACACATTGTTTGCGCAGAGATGATGGAAAGAAATTGTATTTATTTTCGTCAAAATACCATGATTTTTTGGCAACATAGCTGTAAAATTAAAGAAACAGATGGCTCAACAGTTGCTATCAGAACGAAGCATTACTTAGAATAAGATATTAACTGAAGTGACTGTTTATCAACCCATCTCATAGGAAATACGTCTTGTCATGGATGGGGGTAAAAGAGGCCCACGCCATTACGATACTCGCTAGGAGGCAGGAACCAACCATCTTACCAACAGAAAAGTAGCTACTCCAACCCACCAGATGGTGCATGGAAAATTTAAATAAATAGAACGCCGTAATAGCATAAGTTGTACAACCTCTGCTGCTGAATCCTAAGGACCATCACCGGCCATGGTACATCCTCTCCTATTGAAGGCACGTCCACCTAAAAGTAGAAGCTGATCTAACACCATTTCTTGCCCATCAAAGCACAACCAACCACCATTCAAAAAACTATTCATCCCAATATTTGAGGTGCCTCCAGGTGGATTTATTTTCTCCATGAAAGCAGAATTTATTGGTAACATAATTCAAAATTTAAACCAGCAAATGATTTTGCAGTCTATGAATGCATTTATCAAAATAAATACGTACAAGTTTCAGTATGAAATAAAACTTTTCCCAATAATGATACAACAATAATCGATTGCACATTTTAAAACCGTCGCATCTTTATCATAATCAAAAGCATTAGCAATTCATAATAATCTTATTTTATAAATACATAAAAAATCAGTAATAATTTTATTTTATAAAAGTATTTTTTTATATTCTTGACTTCTGAAAAAGATGTCGAACGTTTTACCTTAGAAATTTAATCGCAAAAAGAAGAAATTCGCACACCCCAAAAAAATTCATTACAAACATATTATTGTTTCAAAAACTTAAATATAGTATTATACGTCACCCATATTTCTGTTTTCCTGTAGAAATCAATAGGATATGATCCGACAATGACCATGCCTAATATACCAACATGACCTGGAATGAGGGAAATTTTATTCAATAGTGACGCTGTCTGTCGAACCCATTCGTCCTGCAGTCTTTTTTTCTGGATTCTTATTCCCATAAAGAGTAGATTCAATCCAATAAATGCTATAGAAATAGATAATAAAGTAAAAAGTCAATTATTGATTGACTGAAAAACTGAAATCATTGCTACAAGGATGGAACCTTTTATTTCAAATTTAAATGGAAGTGACACGCGATATTTATTGAAATATAAGTCGCTGTGTCATTTGCTCTTTTTAGAAAAAATTTCCAGTATTTATTCATGTGCTGTTATACAAAACTGCAAAAGTATCTTTTTTTATATTTTAGGAAATAATGATGTTTGCGGGTACTCTTTTTAAGCTTTACATGACTTCCAATTATTTTCTTATAACTCTGGACTTACTTTTGCATCAGGAATAATCCAATCTTAAAGTCTTTGTGTATCCGATATTTGCTATGAATTTCTTAAAATATGTTTGTTGCATTTTATTTCATTGAAATAGATTTTTTTTTCTGCCGCAACAGCATTTACAAATAAAATACTAAACATTATGTTTATGAAACTTAAACTTTTTCCAAAATTTGTTTCTTTGGAAGTGACTTGTTCCTTAATAAACATTTTTATGTATTCCTCGAAAATTATTTTGTACTCATCATAAATCAACACAACGTTTTCCTCAAGAAGTGTGAAGAAAAAGTTAATTGTACTTTTAATTTAGGAAATGGAACATATAGCTTTGTACTAATTACTGTTCTCATTGTTTAACCTTCAGTCAAAAATATGAGATTAAATAGTAATTATGAATTAGAACCCTGCCTTACCTATTAATGACGAAATGCTAAGGAACAAATTGAATATTCCACTTTGAGGAGGGCTTCCAGAAACTTGGCTGGAAAGAAAAAAAAATTCATTTAGATTTAACATTCTTAATGATGCTCCAAACCGTCAAAAATAAAGTACAATTCTTTGTGGAGCAGTTGAGAATAATTATCTATAACATAATTACTATAAAATTTATATAGTCTATTGTTTTTCATTAATTTTTGTTCCTTGTATTAATTTTATTTCATTTTAATTCCTTTGGTCCCAAGATATATTAAATTCCAAACAATTATTTTGAAACACAACATTTTTATTAATTTTTTTTGAACAAACAAGATGATCTTAATTCATGTTGGCCATGTTATCCAAAGGATTTAGTTAGAGATATTTGGAAATAAAACTCCAATTCTTGAATGCTTACAACTCATAGTCAAAGAAATTCCAGTCTGTGTTTGACGTAGAGCAAAGTGCTCATCAAAAATTCATCTTTCTCAAATTCCATCCCTCTACTCCACCACCAATCTCGACTTTTCTTTGTCAAGACCTTGCTGGGTGTCTTGGGCAGGTTTTAATAGCCAGCCTTAGACTACACAACACAACAGAATGGGTGAATCAGCATTCATAAATACAGACTGAGTCCCATATAGCTGTAAAAAGTATTGAGAAATCTAATATGTGCTCGCGGTCGAAAGAATTTATCTAATAATCTCACTTGAAAACTTAATGCCGTATTTTTTTTTTCAATCATTGCTAAGAATTAATATTGTTACGAACCTGTGGTTTTGCTTTCCCGCCATAATACTGTCATTGT
>JAPMOQ010012449.1:623488-675759 GCA_026543055.1 Argiope trifasciata
ACAACCACTATATACTACGAGGTAAAAAAGAACCCGACGGATTAATAGAGGAAATCCGTAACAATATTTTGAACATATATGTCTACATTCGAAATATTTCCTAATGACGTAAGTATTACAATTCAAAATCCTACTTAATATTTGCTACATTTCTTAACTGAAACGTAAGAGGTGAAAATACACTAAATTATTTATTACCTATATAAAATTATCGGAAGGAATACTCACGGTTTTATATTCTGGACTGTCCTTTTATTACTTTTTTTAAGTATTTAAAGGGATTTAAATTTGAAATTAGTTTTAGAAGAATTCTTACTCGCATATTTAAGTACTTAATATATACACCGTGATAAATGTAAGTACTTCAGATTAATGGTAAGCAGATGGTAAGCAATGCTATGAAATCTAGCATTTGACGTTAATTTTGTCTCAAATAAGATACAATAAGCCTAAATCTATATCTAAGAGACAATTTTTTTAATGATTAACGCAAAATATTAACTTCCAGAATATTGACTGATTTAATGCTAACATATTTTAAGGTTTGGTATCTGTGATATGCGGATATCTTATACAATAAATGTAATTATTTAAAAAATATACCATATACTCTATTTTAGTACATTTATTGCAATTCAATACCCTAATTTCATGGAATAATATTACTACCCATTCTGTTATTAATAAAATGACCAGTTGATCCAAATCAAAGATACATTTTTAGTTTTTGCCCTTGTCGCAGATTCGGCACTCTCCTTCGAATATCTGGATAGACTCGGATTCAATTTTTAAAAATTAGGTCAAAGAATATGAGGCTTAAATGGATAATTTTATTTTCTTGGCCGCTTGAAATAATGATAAGTTTTCTATCAACTCACCTTACAAAAGGTAGGAAAGGGTTGAGGTTTCCTCTGGCTAAAACAATTAAATATGGCACAAATATGGTGGCCAACATTGTGAGGGACATGAGCATGGGCAGCCAGCTGCCACCGATGAATTTGTATTCAGTATGCGCTTTGGAAGATGAAACTTCGACTGCAACAAAAATAATTTATTATATGACAGATTATAATCACACTAAATTTATACAATGTAGGCATAACTTATGTCGTCACATATAGATTATATCAATTGATGAACTCACCTGGAAAAAAAACTTATTATCAATATACAAAAATTAAGATAGGTAAGAATCTGATAAGATTAAATAAATATACTTTTGAATCAATTTTTAAATACTAATGCATGATAAATTTAAGCAAAGATAGGCTTGTTTATTAGCTTTATCTATTCAAACTGCAAGAAGAAAAATGATCGAAATCAGGCAGATCCGTTCAATCAATGAAAATAATAAATATTTGTTGTTAAATGACAGAAAACTTCTTTTCAAGAAAATGCAATGCAAAATTTCCTGTTATCTCGAATCCAGTTAACATCTTCATGTTATCTTGAATCCATCTTCCAACTAACTATGTAATAAAATCAGTTTATTGTAAAAACCTTTAAAATCACTCTCAGCAAAACCTTTATTGTTATGAAGGAAAGAATGCAAATGAAAAGATATTTTAACTCTGCATATTACAGTAAAAAAAGGTTAGCAGTACCATATATCATTATGATGAAAATATCAAAGATACTGAGTTAAACTTGCGATCTCACTGTTTAACAACAACAACCATAAAGTTAGACATTAGAATTTTAGTCAAAAATTTTATAAAATAATAATGTTTTAGACTTTATTCATCACATTAAGTGTTTTATTCTGAGCATAACATCACGTCAATTTTCGTATCAAAATTTATGCCAGTCGGAATATATGCGCTTTGATAGTAAAAAAATCTAATGATTTGAAATATGTTACCGTATTAGTAAATTATAAACTATAAATTCTAATTTCTTTCTTATTTTTAGTATTAGCATTAAATTCTCTCTGACTATTCAGAATCTCGCTATATTTTTGCATCTAGGGGTAGGAAATTTTTTTAATGCAGCTATGATTTTAAAAAATTAAAAATTAAATGAGAACTAAAGAACAAATTTCATGAAAGTAAAATTGTATCGAATGAAAAGCTATTTTTTAAATTTTCAAACGATATAAAATTGTTTCAGCAATAATGGGCATCAAAGTAATTGATGAAAAACATCGAAATTTTCCCTAGTTTTTGTTAATTTAATTAAAAATTGTAAAAACTATTTTTTAGCCAGCTCCTATTACTTAAAAAGTTACTTCAAGCCAAATTCCATTGCTGTAAGCTCAGTGCTCAGCCCTGTTGAAGGTTTGGAACGATTTTTACACGAAATTTGATGCAACATGCAATTCACAAATATATAAACTGCATTATACAGTGTTATATCTAGCCTCTATATATTATCATACTGAAAAACTTCGATGCATCCTAATGCAAACATTAAATTTCCATTACCATGGCAGAAAAGTTTTTATTTTCATATGCAGCTAAACAAAGACACGAGGCTAATGAAGTTTTAAAACGAAAATATATTATTTTCCTTTATTATTATAAATAATAATTTAAAATCGAAAAGTATACTATTTTCCTCCATTATCATAAATAATAAAAGTGAACATTTGTATGTTTAAATAAACTGTACAATACAATTGAACATACTGAAAAGTGAAAAAGGTGCCATTACTTCCTGCAACCCACATTCTGCCCTAAAATATAATTGGTATTTTATGTATGTTGAGGAAATACACAAAACACCAATTATAGATTTTTCTTTACCAAACAATCCGAAAAAATAATCAAAAAGTAATCAATTAAATGCGGACAAAGTAATAATATGAATTGATTGCAATGCCTATTGAAATTGAGGCTTCCTTTTTTTTCCTCGTCTTTCAATATTGCTTCATAAAAACTAATGCAATCTTTGTTATCGGAGCTAAACTTTTCAAACTAATTAGTAAATTTTACCCTGATTTTTCTGAAGAATAGCTGATGAAACAATTAGCAATTTTACCATTGAAATTGTACTGTATTAAAACTGTTGAAATTAATTATTAATTTTTTTAACTTGAAAGCAAAATTAATTTTAATTTTAATTCATTTCTAATCATTCTTTTTTTATAATTTTCAAAGCAATTAAATTCTCTGTATAATTTTTCACAACAATATCAGTCATTCTTATATGTAGAATATAATTCATTAATTCCAAAATACCTTTGTTTTATAATTATCTCAACAAATGATATTTATATTTTTTTCCATGCTTTTTAAATTCATCTTTAAATAGCAAAATTTTATTTTTGAAAAGCAAGTAAAATTAAAAAATAAAATTACCGTTGAAATTGTATTAAAACCATTAAAATTAATTATTACAATTTTCGCATTTAGGGATTTTTTGACTTTTATTTGAGTATTAATTAAATGAGTATTAATTTAAATTTTCAGTCATAGCAAATAATTCTATTTTTAAAATTATCCAAGGATCTATATTATCTGTATAATTTTAAGTGATTCTTATATGTGGAATAAAATTCAGTTATTCCAAAGAATTTTTGTTTTATAATATCTAAACAAGTAATCTATACATTTTTTCATGCATTTTTTAATTCATATTCAAATAGCATAATTTCATTTTTGGAAAGCAAGGAAAATTAACATAATTACCCAGATTAAAGGAAAGAAAGAAATAATTAAATTAAAATATTATTTTCTTTTGAAATGGAACATATTTTTGTTTTCTAATTTTTCAAGATATTTCTAAACACTTTTATTTAATTTAACTTGCTTCAATCGTCTGACGATGGAAGTTAGTAATCAATTTTTCACTTACTTCCTAATGTACTAAAGGATTGAAATTTAATATATTTTTCTGTATTCTCTACGAAATATATAATGTTTCAACGTTTTCAAATGTTAATTAATAGTTAACCAATAAATCCATGTAAATTTTGATAACACACCAGTGCCTCTATCTGATAATGAGTTTGTCAAATAATATATCTCGCGTTTAAAGAGGAAAATATGAAAATGTTTTGTGCATTACTAAATATATGTATGCAAGTAATCTTTTAATTGGTTACTTGTGTCTTTTCAGAAATTATAGAGAAGAATATTTTATTGGCAACTATATATACTTGAATAAATAGAAGAAGTGTTTTCCTATACGAATAATGATGTCTTAATAATAAATAAAATGAAAAAATCTAAAAAGAAAACCACTAGGGCCAGTAATGAAAAAAGAATGATGTGTCAAATAAAAAAAAAGGTTTTGAAAAACATTTCTTGCTTTATTTCCTACTTAAATTATTCTTTCATTGTAAAATTTCACCAAAGTCAAGTACATATAGTTGCCAAAATTTTATTGGCAACTACATATACTTGAATAAAAAGAAGATGTGTTTTTCAATGCGAAGAATGATGTCTTAATAATAAACAAAATACAAAAATGTAAAAAGAAAAACACTAGCACCAGTAATGAAGAAAAAAATTATGTGTCAAATTAAAAAAAAAAGTTTTGAAAAACATTTCTTGCTTTATTTCCTACTTAAATTATTCTTTCATTATAAAATTTTACCAAAGTCACAAAAACAGAATTAAAACGAGGTAACGACGGACAAATTGTGAAACGTTTTATTTTAACAATAGACTTATATTCACTTCTACAGCATTAGTCTTCAACGCTTTCTTTATTCAGGGCAATCACTCTTAAGCATACTTTCCGTGTTCTATATACAAAGGAAATTCCGCATGCGTATTTTTCCTACTTATTATGAAATTAAGTGAGGAAAAATGAAGAAAGGAAAATAGCAATTTCTTTTTCTTACATTTCAGTAAGAGACTCTATTAAGAAATATCCAATAAGTGGATTATTTATTAAAAACATTTACCTATAATTTGAATTAATTTATTGGGAAATCACAAAATGAAAATTAGAATTAAACCAATCAAAGTTACTTTGTGCTCTCCTAACTATGTATGTTTTAAATTATTCAGGACACATTCATGAATGGACTTCTAATCTAGACATTATAATACAATAACATTCATTAGTCACAAGATAAGTTTATTTATTTCTCTATTGTGTCGCGAATAATTACAGAATGCTAAATACATTGACTCTCCGTCTTCACATGTCCTGCTTTACTCTCCGGTTTGGTTTATTAAATATATAGAAAAAGCAGCTGACTGAAGATCCCACGTTTTTTTTTTTTTTTTTTGTATCGCAATTTTTTTTTTGTATTGCATTCTTTTTTTTTTGTTTGTTTTTGTTTATTCAAGGTATTTATTCCATTTTCCTTTATAATGGCTTCTTAGGAATACCAAAGTTTTTTTGGATCCTGAAATTTTATGGGTTTTTTTTTTCTTTGCAGTATTTTCAAGGTACCTAATTTACTGCCTATTTTTTAATTTACAAGGGCCATGTTTTTCTGCTTATTCAAGTTATTAATTAAATTTAAGAACATTATCCTCTCAATTTGTTTTCATGTCTACAGGTTAATACGGCCTTTACTGTTTTTTTTCTGGCAAATATTTGGGTTATTCAGAAGAAGTCATGCAATTTTATTTTACCATATATGGAAAGTTATTTTTAAACATTTTATAGACAGGATAATAAAAACAGCTCTCATGAAGGTTATCTCATAATCAAAATAATTAATAATTGCCAGGTTATGAGACATGGGGAGGGGAAAGGGGATGGTAGAAAGTTATATCATAAAGACTTCCAGAAGGTTTAATACACACATGACTTGAAAGTAATTTAACTACTCTCTGTTTTTCTAATATTTTCAATCTATGCAATCACAGTACTGAATTATGTAATATTATGATAGCGAAGAATATAAACAGCGATTTGCCTGTGGCAAAAGGAGTTGAACATGTTTCTAATTTTTGAATATGAAAGCGATTGCAAAACTTTTAAAGATGGAAGGCTAAAATTAGAAAACAGTGAAGCTCATAAATTAAATTTTTTGTCATACCCATGCAATACAATTTATTCAGCTCCTAGATAATTATTTTCTGTAAGTCAGAACAGTAGTCATAAAATTCTTAGATTTCAAAGTATTCATTCTGTTAGAGAAATATCTTTGGAAATTTCATAATTCTATAACAGTTTTATGGAAAACTTACATTTGAAAAATATTGATTATGAAAGTATGTAAAAGTCATTTTAATGCAAAGTATATATTACGTTTTACAATAACTTTCAGGTACGTATCAACATAATATTTGAAATAACTGCAAATTGCAAGCCTAAAAATTGTCTTTTATCACAAATGATCGACATATTGATCAAATCTTATCCATTAGAATATTCTTAAATATGATCAATTCAGTTATTATGTACAAAATTATATAGATAATAAGAATAGCCTATGGTAGAATCTAGAAACTGAAATGCAGAAAAAAAAACACATTACGTTTATCAATGGCTTATAACAAATTTAATAAATAAAATATACCTGAAAAAATGTTTATAAGAAGTTAAATTTTTTGTTCTACAATTGTTATGAACATATCGTAATATTTTGTGAAATTTTTTAAAATCAATACCCGTTTTGACAATAGTCAAAATTTTGAATTTAATCAATCAACATGGGAAAAAACTGGTAAAATTTGATCGGGTCCAAAAGTTTCATTATTAGTGTGTTAAAGTTTCTACCATAAAAAAGTGCAATTCAAAAGCCATAGCAACATATTTCCACCCAATGCACAAAATATGATACAAAATCATTATTTCAGCTACTACTATTAATAATATCTGGGTACAAAATAGTTTTTTTACTGTAATAGCTGCATAGCTACTCATTTTTTGCCCTGCAGAAAATTGCAGCATCTTTTTAAATACGATGAAAAACTTGATTTGAACAGTTTAATTTCTTACAAAACTGTGTGATCTCAAAATAAATAAATCTTACTCTTAAATTCAACATTTGCGCGTCAATAGACTTATTAAATCTACTTCTGGAAGTTTGATAATACTATTAACTAAATTACTCTTTTAGAAGTCAGGAATTTTAATTGAAATACTTAGGAGATTAATTATTTCAAAGTAAAAAAAATCTGGCATATTTTACAAAAATAATATAAGGAAGGCGTTTGTAATTTCTATTTTACGTATTAAGCTATTCGCAGAAAAAAATATGATTTTTTTTAATTGTCAAGAATTTGTTTTTTCTTTCAAGAAAATATCGACTTTGGAAGAATGTTTTCTGTCCTATAAGATTAAAAATATCAGGCATTTATTTGACAATACTATCAATGTTAATTTTATTATCCATAAATATTAAGCATCTATTTTACTTTCAGCTGATTCATCAAACATTTATAAGCATTTCAAATTGCTTACTTTAAGCAATAAAGAATATTCGTATATCTTTCGCATTCCGCCTAGTAAAATTTTGAATGTCCTTTGAAAATGTACACTAGCCAATTAAGCTTTCAAAGCGATGTTCATGAAAGCAACTTTATAGCAATCTAATTTTATTTATAATCCTTTTATCTAATTATGCATTCATAATGAGAATTCTATAAAAAATTATAAATATCAATATTTCATAAGCAAGTGAGTGTTGATTTGCAAATATAATCAATAAAAAATCTGCATAAAATACAATTTTTGCAGTACAGAGTAATTAATCTTTAACCGATTTTTTCTTTGGTTTGAGATATTTGTTTCCATAATCTTCAAAGAAATATTTTGTTTTTTATAATATACTTTTTAAAAATATTTATCTTCTTGACCTTCTAGGAGATACTCGTTTAAAATATGCAACACTTGTATAAAGTTAATAGCATATCTTAATTTGTTGCGCAGAATACAGAATTCTGTTATGCAAAAGTTCGAAATAGTTGAACATTAGACCATTAACTGTTCGAAAACAACCTTGAAACAACTGTTGGTAGTTGATTCAGACTTTTTTTTCCTTGCCCGAAGGTATGTGAAAGCAGATGTAAATTTATTCATCTTCTCAGAGAGAAAATTGTTCTGGCCAGTCATAATTAAGCATCCCACATTTTAAAAAATAAACATTATTCATACCTTTAGGGAAAATGCTAACACGCAGCAATGGTGCTGCTAAGATTGTAAGTTTACCGAAATAAAACCAAAATTCTTAATTTAGTTTTGCTGTCCAATTAAACTAAGTTTTCATTGTATGTATTTATCATTCAGCATTACTTTAAGAGAGATAAGTGTACAGGTTGTATTAAATGCTGCGATATTTTCATCTATCAAATTCACATCGCTAGTAGACAAAATATATTATATTCTTTGAACAGAAGTTTCATACTCCCTATGGAATACGAAATCTATCTTCCGTTGCCATGATAACTTAAGTAAAGTAATAAATTTCCCATATATGCAGAAATTCCAAATCATGGTCAGTCATATTTTCCTATCCTATTTATAGTCTTTATCTTGCCTTTTGTAGTACATATTTTTATCGTTTCAAACAAGTCTCTTAGTTCTCTAGTTTGAGAATAGTACAGACATCTAAACAAAAAGGAAATCTGATTTTGTGTGTAAGATTGCTTTAGTGTACATCGTAATTAAATAACTAGAAGTTTCACTTGAGTTTGTAACATATTTAAAAAAAAATTATCATTTAACCCGTGAATGTTAATTGCATATTGTTATCAACACTCATAGAAAGAGCAAGTAGCTATCTTTAACTCAAATTAACAATGAGTAAAAGCAAAAATTTCCTATTGCTTAAAATTTAAATAATCCTTCTATAATTGAAAAATGTCTGATTTTTGTTTGGGTAAAATGAAAAATATTTTGCTTAGAAAAGAAGTCATACTAAAAGAAATTAATAGAAAAAAAATTCTGAAAATGTTGATTTCGCATTTTAAGAATTTTCTCCCTGAATGAAGTGCATGAAATTAAATAATCAATTATTTCATCAAATCGTTATTAAATACGAATATTTTTTAACTTAATGAGACATAAAATTTTTTGAAACTATTGATAATCTTATCAGAAATAAAGGAAACAGTAAATGTGAAAATTCTGAAGGATTCCTAATGAAAAATGCTGAATATTTGGATCTCTATAATAAATCCTACAAAATTCCATTTAAATATTTTACGAGTACATGCTGTTATTGTTGTTGTTTTTGATGCAAGAGAAAAATCGTTTTTAACCCTCAATGAAGCCTCTCGATTCCGAGCAAATTAACATAAGTAACGATAAGAGGAACAAGCCATTCATTGACTTTCCCTGCTGATGAATTCAACGCGCCATTAGAGATGCAATAATAGATAAGCTCCAATCAGTTTACCAAATACATTATACTCGGGTATGATATAAAGCTCTTCAAAATGTCAGACCCTAATATTTCGTTTTTAACGTTCAAGGAAGAAATCTCTTCTATAATGTATCAATTTAAATAGGTAACGATGATAGTACCAAGCTATTCATTGATTTTCTCTGCTGACTTATTAAACGCTATTACAGAAGCACTAACATTCCAGTTCAAATCTCTCAAATCAGTTTGCCAAACAAAGATTTTGGGGTATGATGCAAAGCTTTTCAAAATGTTAGACCATATTATTAATTCATTTTCTTATCTTCAAAAAAGCCCTTCAGTACTAGAATATAACAAATTAACATGGGTAACAATAAGAGTAAGAGGCCATTAATGGATTTTCTCTGTTGATGAATTCAACGGCATCAGTACACAAATCGCTTTATCGAATAAAAGAGTTTTGGGTATAATATAAAGTATTTCAAAATATTAGACCCTATTACGGAAGTATAGGTCCTAATATTTAATCAACTATCAAGTTTGCTGCATCTGGTTTTTTGTGTTACTTTATCTTCCTCTGACCATACATATCCAGTTCGTATATTTAGCCTTGCTAAACCCCTAAGCTTTTGTGATATCCCTGCATTTCTTAATTTTTGTACATGTAACAAATATATAGAATAATTAGTAAAATTAATCAATAGTTTATAATTTCGTTTTCCTTTTGTTATTTCATTTGAGTTCATGCATTATATTTCTACTTAATCATTTCTTAAACAAACAAAATAATTATTTCATCTTTAAATATAAAATAAATCATTTCAAAATATAAATAGTTTCTTATTTTCCAAGGACCAAAATTAGATTTACAGCTAAAAGTATAAAACATTCAAATCAAGAAAAAATGCTGTGTTTCGTCACATTGATAAAAGAAGTAGCTGAATTCTGTGATTTTTGTAGACGTATGTGCCAATTAAAGAAAGTGAGGTATCGTTTCTTTTCAAGAATATTTCTACTCACAGCGCAGAGAGATATCTTTTTTGGGATATGATTGTTTATTTGTGAACACAGTATTCAATTTCAAAAAGAGCTAGAGACCATCTTCGCAGATACCGAATTTTCAACATAAAGTATCGAAGCTAAACATAAAACTTGCCATTTTGCAGAAATCTATGAGATGTTCAAAGAATAGACCATCTAAACCAATTTAATAATTAATTAACTATTATTACCTCGATATGAGATGTTCAGTTTTGAATTTTTTGCTTATTCTTTTTTTAGAAAAGAAAAAAAATAAAAAGTTTGAAATAAAGGCGAATAAAAAAAAGCCCTCATATTACTTATCGATTCTGACTACAAATTCTTCAAAATTATGAAGTTAATACTGTTAAAATTATTTAAGACAATATCGTTTGTCAATATCAAAAGTATTAAAATTTAACAGAAATCCAGTTAAGGTACAAGCAGAATTATATTTGGCATAAATTTTGATAGGTTGGTCCATTTCTTATTTTCTTAATTCATCCTATTCAGTTCTCTTTTAGAAAGATAAGATATATCCTAACTTATCCTAAATTGAAAAACAAACACCCACAAAATTAATATACACTGATGGAAAAAAAATCCCAACACTAGGAAGGAGCTGTGCTAGATAAACGAAATTTGTTAGGCGTGTTTATACATCTGAAAGATGACGTCGATTCATATTTCGAGCTACGCGCGTAAGTGTGGTGCTAGTAGCGACATTATGAACATGCAAATGAGGTTTGCTTTAAATAAGCGCTGTAAGGTTCGTGGTTGTTATTTACAGTTGAGATTTGACGTAGTGGGTTAATGTTAGACAAGGATGCCTCTGAGAAGACGAAGAAGCCATTATCAACAGCTCACTGAGTTTGAACGAGGTCGTGTTGTAGGGCTACGAGAAGGTGGGTTTTCTTTCCGCGATATTGCTGAAAGACTTGGCAGGAATGTATTCACTGTGCATGAGTATTGGCGGCAGTGGTGAAGGGAAGGTACTGCCTCAAGAAGACCAGGTTCCGGGCGGCCACGTGGTACTACTGAGACGGAAGACCGTCGTATTCGGCATATGGCTGTTGCTAATCGTACTGCGTCTGCAGATGAAATTCGAGCTGCAGTTGGCACCACAGTGACACAACGAACTGTTACAAATCGGTTACTTCAAGGACAGCTCCGAGCCAGACGCCCTGTGCAGTGCATTCCACTGACTCCAAACCACTGCCGTTTGCGACGTGAGTGGTGTCAAGCTGGAGCTCATTGGAGGACGGAGTGGAGATCTGTTGTGTTTTCTGATGAAAGCCGGTTCTGCCTTGATCACAGTGATAGCCGTTTGTTGGTTAGAAGGAGGCCAGGTGAACGCCTGCTAGTGACCTGTCTGCGGCTTAGACACACAGGGCCTACTCCTGGAATTATGGTTTGGGGGGCAATTTCGTATGACAGCAGAAGCACTCTCGTGGTTATCCCACGCACCCTGACTGCAAATTTGTACGTCAGTCTAGTGATACAACCTGTTGTGCTGCCATTCATGAACAGCATTCAAGGGGGTGTTTTCCAACAGGATAACGCTCGCCCTCATACCGCTGTTGTAACCTAACATGCTCTACAAAGTGTTGACATGTTGCCTTGGCCTGCTAGATCACCAGATTTTTCTGCAATCGAGCACGTATGGGACATCATTGGACGACAACTCCAGTATCATCCACAATCAGCATTAACCGTCCCTGCATTGACCACCCAAGTGCAACAGGCATGGAACTCCATCCCACAAACTGATATCCGACACCTGTACGACACAATGCATGCACGTTTGCATGCTTGCATTCAAAATTCCGGTGGTTACACCAGTTACTAATGTACCAACATTTCACATTTGAAATGGCTCTTCTCGCCAGTGGCTCTACCTGTGATCTTGAAACTTTAATCAATTAAATATGTTACATAGACAAATGTTTTCCTAAAATTTCATTACTGTACAATAATGTTTTCTTGGTGTTGGGATTTTTTTTCCCATCAGTGTACATACATTTCATATCACCCTTATTATATCAAAACGGTGTATATCAAACTTTAGATAAAATTTTACTGATGTAAGGCCCTCAAATAGGTTAGTTTCATCTGCTCTCATTTGGTTATAGTATCTAGCAACCTGGACATCACTCGGCATTTCTTTGTTTTTGTTAAATCTTGGGTTTTTGTTTAGAAAACATTTAGTTGTGAACCACATACTGATCCCATATGAATATTTTTCAATCTTACCTACATATAAACTAGGCATTTAAATTTTAAAAAATCACGAATACGCTTAGTTTAACATGTTATTCGAAATAATCTGCTATATTACAATATTCATTTTGCAGTTTATCTATCATTATTTATATTTTTGAATTTATTCTCAGTTTTACCATGGTAAAATTGGGTCTTAACTTAATACTTCCTAATATCTTAAAGCGTCATCTCACAAGTTTGCGGTACCAGTATGACCGCTGTTGTCATAGTATGATCCTATGACAACAGCGCAGGTATCACAGAAACTTATGAGAAGGCACTATATAACATTACCAGCATGATAGCAGACAGAAAAAGACTCTAATAGTTATAAAAAAGGTTCTTTGGGTGTAAAATAACGGGGTTTTTTTCCAGAAATACATTTATATACATAGACTTAAAAAGAAAAGTCTTAATATAAAATTTGATAAAAATTTTTACAGCCATTTCCTAGATACACGAAGTAAATTTTTATATATACAAGAATCGCACGTTTAAATTTATAAAATATGGTACTTGATTGCTCGACATAGTCACAAAATTTGATACAAACAGCTGTCACGTCAATATTTCGAATGTTTATCTATGTACAATTTTTAAATTACTACATTTTGATACAACGGTGACGATATGTAAACAAATATCTCACTGTTATTCATCCTTAAAAATGACAAACACGCCCAATTTGTGTATTTCATCAGCATACTTTATTATTACCTTAGTTTTCCTTTCTTGTTTACGAAAATTAATTGTTTCCTGCTAAGAATTTCAGAATATTCTCTTTAATGAAAAATGCAACAAGCGTCTCTCTTTATGATTATTGCATGATGGAATAACCATAAATAATTTCCTTATGGAATGCAATATAAACAGAATCCTGCATATGTCTTTGTTCCGCACGTAAATATATTAAGGAATATCATCATCAAAAACAAAATGTTATTGTTCAGAAACAACGTAACCTATCAAATAATTGATAGTTACTTCGCAAAAGATAATTTTTGTGTTTCTAACGGGATTCATAAAAAGTTACCATAAAAAATCACTACAAATAATTATTAGATTTGCTTTGTATAATCATGAATAATAAATTAATATTTTTTACAATAAAAGAATTGTTTTTATATTTGCTTGATTAAATCCGGTTTGGAAATTTATAAGGAAAAGTTGCTCTTATAGATAAAGATTGAAATTTATTTTGTATCAGTAATCTATGACTCAACCCTTTGTATCAGTAATTTTTAATTCAAGTTTTTAAATGAATTAAAATAACATATTATCTTGAACTTTTTAACTGTAAATGTAATTATGTACTAACTAATCTTTTCAAAGAACGTAAAATTACTAGAAATAAATTAGAAAAAATTTGTATTATTTAGTAATGTCATATATCACAATGAGGGCTTACATTTACAATATAATTTTCATAATCAATAACGTAACACGCTAATATAAACGTTTAAGATCATCCATTTTAAATTTTCGAAATATATAACAGAAAATTTATTCATAAATTTAATTTATAACCAAACGACATTTTTTAGCAATTTTCAAAAAACACATTTGGCAAAAAAACTTCTCTTAAAATGTTGTTTGAGAATTTTCGTTGAGAGACATATTTTATTTCGTTTGACTACACTCAGTATCCAGTCCAGTTTTTTCACTATCTTTTGAATGTTAGGGTTAATGACTGGAAAGTGTTGCACAACTAACTTGTTTCTCAGGTTACCTTACTGATTTTTTTTTTAGTAAAGGGTTCCCATAGCTATCCTACTTTCTCTGTGTTCTTATTGTTCTCATCTTCAAGTACTGCTTGTAAAACTACAGAAAATTGCGCTTGCAAATAGTTGACCTATTTTAATTTTTATTTTGAGAGGCATTCCGGAATCTGAAATAAAGGTCATCAGCAAATATCGAACATTATATTTTCTAAATTTTTTGCAGCACAAAACACACACAAAATAACGGGATAAATAATTCGAAACACAAGAAGTTATGTAAGCTATCTGAAACTAAACGCTGATTGCATCTATCAACAAAAACATCCGGAATACCTTTCATTGATTGGAGTAGAAAAACAGATAGAAAGTGAGCCATCAAAAATACATATATGTTTGTCAGAGAAACAGATAAAACTATTGTTCACAGTCACGAGATGCAAAAGGTGCGTGTTTAACAATAGAGAACAAAATTTAAACAGAGATTTCTTAGCAGTATCGTGAAATCTACTATACTTAATAAAATCTAATATCATTTTTAATAATCCAGCAAAAAATTAGAAAATTATCTCTCGAGGTTATCATTCAGGGAAAAGTTATAATCAAGGTATTTCTTGCTAAAGTTTCATCGGCACGACAAAATTGTATATCACTCTGAGTAACATTTACTCATTTAGATTAAAAAATAGAAATATTCAAGATATTTTCAAGGTTTAAAGAGTTATAACCTTATTTGTATTTTCATATGTGTTTGTAATGTAGTAAAATTTCTTTTTCAAATGAAATTAGGCATGTGGTACAAGCTGTATTAAATGCAAAGGATTTTAATAATTTCTAAAAATTGTAAAAAAAAAGGTTTTGTTAATGTTTGTAATTGTAAAAAAATGTTTCCTAACTTCATCACCATATTATTTCAATTTTTTAAAAAGAAATAAAGAAATATATCTGATTTTAAATCTTGAATTAAAAAAGAGGTAGAATTTTTTTTCAATAAACGTTTCATGTTTAGCCTTAAAATTGCATTGTTTTTGCATACTAGTATAACAAATTTTGATCTCGAAGATAAGTAATCTGAAGTCAATAAACCTAACATATTCTTTATTGTGTATTAAAAGATAACATCACTTTCACTGCTTTCCCAGTCAATGCTACTATTCCCATTATCGATATCTAAATGAATTGATAAAAAGAATGTAAATATTTCCTTTTGGAAATCAATTGGAATCTATTAGAAGAAATAAAATGATATTGAATATATTTTGCACTCCATATAATGCAATTTATAACAGTGAAACACTAAGAATCAAATTTCAATACGTGAATTTTGATTTTCAGGAACATTATAATTCATTTGCTTAAGATGTAAAAAGAGAATATGATTTCCTCAATTATAACATGAATAAACGGTAAAGGATTTTTCTATGATCTGGCAAATAAAAGCAAAGGCTTTCAAACGATCCTTCATTTTTTGCCCTAGCGTATTTATTAATAAGGCAAAATAAAGTATAATTTTGTTTTAAGAACTTCATTTTTTTAAATCTAAATAAGTCTAATGTTTTTCTTCCTTTCTTTTTTTCCGTCTCCTCTTTTCTGTAACTGAAATCATAAACTTCCACTTACTATGCATAGCAATTTGAACATGTATGCAAACTGTGTTAAGCTTTTGTGTTATAAAATGTGCTGTAAAATAATCCTTTATTTCACAGTTAATAACTATTTCAGAACAATTTTAATTGTTTAATTTAAATAATGAAATTACTTTTTTGAATGCATTATATTCTAATTGTTAAAATATGTTTCACAAACCGAGGCAGAAAAAAAGAGAATGGTGTTTTTTTTTTTTTTTCTTTTCTTTTATTAAAATCAAAAAGTAAGAATTTTTCTTTGCAGATTGATTAATATATCCATATTATTTCATAGTCAATGAAGAACTAAAACCAAAAATAGTACAGAAGAAGAAAAGTGACATGCAAATAATGACATCATCACACAGTATATGAAACCTGAGTCATTTTGCCTGGCATTTGCATTCCGGATAGATTCATGCTTATTTGTCTATACTAATTTAGTCTACACTTTTATTTTTAAAAAGAACTAATAAGATTCTATTGCTATTTAATTTACTAAATACTGATAATATTTTTAACTAAAGCTCAGCTGGGTTTTTTTGTCCACATTTTTATTGTTTCTATAAAAGAATGATCAAACTTAATTCACATATATAGTAAAGTTTCTCTCAAAAATTTTAGTCTAAAATAAATCTTAGCCCCTAGAGCTTTATTCTTTGTGTGCTCATCTTGCACAAGAATTGGAACACCATGGCACGAAATTAATAAATAATGCTAAATATTTGTAAAGCGTATTTGGCTGTTTTTATGACGAACTGTACCAACTTTACTCTCTGAGCATTTTAAAACTGTTTAGAGATTTCCTGCCTAAAATTTCAATTTCTTTACATCGAATCCATCAATTAAGAAATTATTTATATAAATTAAACCATATCTTCGAACATTACGATAATACTCTGCTCTTAAACAATTGTTTATCAGAGGTTTCTAAAGCAGGTCTCTAAGAAATCAAGGAAAATTTGTTTGCTACATCCCAAGTCAAATTTATTTCGTGATAATGTTGCGGTCGAAATACATTTTGTTGAAAATTAGGTGAAAATTGTACTTACGTTTGCCTGGCAAAAAAGAGTTCATAATGAATCTTGCCTTTTTTCTTATTCTGTTGGATAGTAAAGGTGCTAAAACTATCGCACAGAGAGCTGATGCAGCCATTTTCGGAAAGTTAACAGAATATTTACAGATTTATTGTCCTTACAATTTACAAAATTGCAAGGGGAAAGATCTTATTTATCAAAAGATATCGTTTCACGTTACGATAGATAGATCGTAGTTGTAGATAAAAAATGAAGCATTATTAGATATAAAAAATAAACAATATGACAGATAAATATTTCTTGCTTAAACATTTTAAAAAATCAGAGTGAAACATTGCCTATAGCTGAAGTTAACAAGTCTAAAACTGCTACTGAATTGAATATAAATGATTAGCTTTCTTGATAGTCTGTTTTCTAAAAACATAATAATTGAAATAAAAAAGTTTATTTTCAATTAAGCTTTGTTTTGTGCCACACCATTTAAAAGCAGAAAATTCTTAGAAGTCTGTTAAGTATTACGCAAATTATTATTCTTGAAACTCAATAATGATGTGTGGCATATTTTTAAGAAAACAATAAAAATCCTCCACATAAATTTAGAAACGAAATCAATTTCCAGATATATATGTATTTATATTTTTCACTTTGTGGTTAACCAATCAAAATTTAAAACATTGTGTGGCATTTATTTACGTCACAAAACTGTCGAATATACTAGAAAAAAAGTAAGAGATTTACTTTCAAGATCAAGGACATTTCTTAGAATTGCGAGGGAAAAAAACTTGAATGGCTTTTAACTCCGACTGAACTCTTTCAAGGATACATCATAGATGCTTCAACCACTGTCATTATGTAGATTAATGATGGTCGAAAGGCTGATTTTTCATAACAGAAAATACATTTTTGCTTACTTCCTTGTAGCATTTCTTATAGTTATCATATTTTAGCCACGTTTTTCTATTGCATAATCTAATAACAAGGGACGATTTAAATTATCTATCTAATAACATATTGTGTCATTAGTAATGTCTGTAATGAATAATTTGTGAACTTTTCTTTCATCGCTTTGATTGCTTTATTCCGCAAGAATATAAAATTAATAATAGGAAAATACGAATCTTAGGAATTAATAAATTAGGCAAAAATATGAATGGTGAGGATATGGGGTTATAGTTGTTTTCATTTTCAGAATTCTTAAGTCTTATTTTCATTAATATTTTATTAGCCATGATTCTTAACTCTGTACCATATTTTCGCTATGATTCAGGGGATTCCCAATGTTATGTGGAATGGGGTGAGAAGGTAAGACTTTTATTGGAGAGTAACGAGAAAATTTCATGGAGACTACTACCTCTAATTGCAATTTTATCTTCTTGTTGCTTGAACACAAAAACGTTTGTAACTTTACGCAAGAATTATAGTACATAGACTTTACACAAAATCTGTAGATTTTAGTCAAATTAGAAACGAAATCCAGTCTGCGTCTCTCGGAGTGCGAGAGAACACAAAAACTGCAATAGGTAAAGAGCTAGGCCAGATAAAATTGAGTACCCAAATTAGATTCGTAACAAATTTAGAATCATATCAGTCAAGGGGGTGATTATTTTCAGTCTGAACTACAACATGCATGTAAACGCAATGACTTAAATCAATAAAATTCGATATACTAGCTTGTGACTACAACTGTAGTTTTGTGTCAAATTTTTGTCTCAATCGAAAGGGGAAAAAATGCTTCCGAAATAGATATTCGCTCGATAAATCCAGTTAAAATGTTAGTTTCATCCCAAAGATCGTATTAATGACATTTGTTCATTAATACCATGCAAGGTATTTGCGGCATTGCCCAGGGTGCACAATTTTATCTGGGAGGGAGGAAGAGAGGATAAAAATTTTATTAGAGAATACAAAGGGAATTTCGAAAGATCATTCCCGCTGGTTTTTCAGTATTGTTGAAATTTTTTGCTGCGTAGAATTTAAAATGAATTTAACTTTGCTGTCATTACATTGTAGTAATACATGTCATTTCTGTATTTGATACTATTAGTATCTAAATATGATTCTAATATTCAGGGCCGTTTGTTCCATTTGCATATGTTCAATCATAGCAAATTCAGCAATCCATATTATAAGAATATACCAATATTCGAATTTCATTGTTCTTCGAATAATTTCTGATTAATTTCTCTTTTAACATTTCTTCTTAATAATTAGTTGGTAACTAGAACTCGATGTATTGTCTTCAATAAAGACTTTTCTCTTCGATTTCAATAAAAATACAGACGTTGATCCACAAAACATACAAAGAAAGACTACATCCTGAATGAAATTTAAAGTACGCAGTTTCAATTTTCTTTGTTTATAATTGTAGTTAATCCGTGCAATGAAGCATTTGATATCCAGACAAACAGGTCGTTAACCCTGGGGAGTTGCAGTGAAAGACGTGCCACCTAATGGAAGTGTAGCATACTCTCCATCTCTTCGGGCATTTGTGACTGAAAATGGGTCACTAGGCAAGCAGACCTTGAACTTGATGAGAAACTGATTCGCTTACACGGAGGTAAAGCGGGGGAAAAATGCCTCTCGGTTGAGTAAAGTTTCCGTTTAATCCATTGTTAGGATATACGCAACTAAATCAAGTGTTAAGTGCTTATTCTGACGGAAATCAATTTTACAGTCAATGAGCCAAAGCCTAGAGAATTATTTGAGAAACATTTGTAAAATAAACATTCAGCCAATTTAATAAACAGTTTAGTGGTATGTGTTTTTAAAGTAAGATAAAAACAATGAAAAATATTTGATTTACTCGGAATTTGAAAATACAAAAAGTAAAAATGTTTTTGAGCATCCTAAACGCGGAGTAAACATTTTTTCTGCTCTGATTTCAGTTAACTGACCTTAATGTTGATAAAACTTCTTTAAAAGAGCAAAATGAAATTAAGGCTATCTGAAAGACAGAGTAACTCTTAATTCGTTTATTTTAGAGATTTTTTTAGCCTTAAATGCATTTAATACAATAGTAACTCATTGATCTAAAGAAGAAATCTGCATAATCTCTACATTACAGGTATTTGCACGTGTTTATTTTTTTACAGAAAGAACAATTCATAAAAGAAGTTGATTTTAAACTTTTATAATAATACAGCATTTTATCATCCTCATTAATCATGCAGCATATTTCCCATTTTTTAAAAGTGAAATACTCTGTTAAATTGATCTCAGAAACAAGATCATACCAATAGAAAAATGGTTAATTTCAAACAACAATAAAAAAAATCCAAATTCCAACTATCCATAGCCCATAATACCATATTCCACCTTAATAATTAAATATGTATCATTTACCTTTTGGCCACTCCAATGTATTCCTCCGAATTCCAAAGCGTACTGTAAAAAAATCAATTCTCCTCTCAGCATATAATTCAGTATTGCATATTTTTCTCAGATATTTAAATAAAAACATAAATTTGTTGTTGCATTCCAATTGCTTTTAAAACTCTTAACATTTTTTAATGTAAAATTTTTATTAGAAACTATATATTTATTACAAGTAAGTAAATTTATTCCTAATTTCTATTAAGCTAATTTTAACATTTTTTGAAATTGCGAACGCCATGGTGACCTGGTAATAAAATTTTAGTTTCGGTTCTAAAAGCTCACGTGTTCGAGTTTCATTTCCACCGAAAATCGGGGTAGGTAAGATATCTTGCACACATTATATCTATTCGAGTCAAACATCTTCCCATTGTTGAGGCCGAAAAAATTTGAAAAGAGGGTATTGGTTTAATTGACATCATCTGGTGAAATAAGGTGATTCATCCTTAAACAATCCTAATGTTGCTTCAAACTGGAGTTCCAATCTATCATTTAATCAGTAACGGAAGATCATATTTTAATATAATATAGGAAGTAAATTTGTGCAGTAACAAGAAGTCTGCATCTGTTTATTTTCATACATCAAACTGTAAACATACATCGTTTCATCAAGAACTGCATTTGAATATTTTCTGTGCTTGTGGCAGTTAAAATATTTTAATCTTTGTTCCTCTGAAAAACAACAGTTTCGAAGAAACATTCAAGCTATATATAAATTCGTAATAAATCAATAATGCTCAGGCACTCTTATGACGCATTGCGGAACATTTGGAGTGATATCTAATCCGTCCTTATGTCTGCAAACGTCGTTTTTCAGCAAATTAATCGCAATCTATCCTCTTAACGCAAACCAGTTCCCTTTTTCTGGTGATGAAAAGGATTATATTAATCTCCTGAGCTCGAGTTTCAACGCTAAATCAGCACAAACGTCAGTTTCAGATGTCCTGCCGCATAAAGCAAATATGACAAGAACTCCAGACGAAAAAAAACTGTTCATTTCAACAAAACAGATTTTCCTGCAAAATGGCGAAAATTCATCGCATCCACAGTATATATACAATGATTACAACTCGAAATATGCAAAGATTTTCTTTCGAGGCTACAAATAAGAAAAACAACATTTTAATAAGAAAACTGAAATTCTCTTTTCCATCAAAATTATTAAATAAAATAAAAGTCAAAATTTTCATAATTACCATTTCCTATTTTTGCGCTTTTATAAGATATAAAAATAGCAAAAACATCTGTCGATATCATAACAGCAAAGTAAAGCCGTTAATAAACCCCTGAGATAAATCGCATAAATCTTTATATATCTTCAATGTTAACAATAGTCATAATCGTTTATAACAGTATAGTACAAAATCTATCCGATTTAGCGAAGCAAAATTTTTATCATTAAAACTAGTTTCATTAATTTTTTAAGAAATGAGAGCAATTAAGAATAATGATTAAATTTCTAGTATTTTCTAGTATTTATCAAGTAATAACAATTAACTTTATATTAAAAATTTTTAAAGATTAGTAAATGACCATTTTACAAACAAAAATCTATTCTATGATTCCTTTTGAATTTTAAAAATCAAGTGTTATAATACGGTTAATAGAATGTATAACTTTTAACCTATTTTAATCTTAATCAACACATTTAAAGCTTTCGGAATACATAAAAGATGAATTTTTATCTAAGATATTAAATTTCTTTTCCTTTATTTTTTTAAATAATTTAAATTTCTTTCTTAATCATTACATGGAAGATAGAAAGATTGCTTCGTTTCTCTTGCAGTGTCGGAATATTCCACTTCAGATAACCATCTTTTTTTTTAAAAAAATCCAATAGTAAATGTTTCTGGATAAAATAATTAATCAGAGAAATATCTTTGCAAATTGTTTAACAGTGGATGATGATTAAATAAACCACTAGCTTGACTGACAGCATAAGGTTTTCCCATTTTACGATGAGAGAGAACAACAAAAATAAGAGATTAAAACAAAAATGCTGAGATAAAATTTTTAAATGCTGTATACATTCAACCATACAATCCCATCACCCTCCTCTATATAGACCATCACCGTCTAATGCGCTGTTTTTAAGAATGAACCAGCCTATCAACATACAAATTAATTCCAAGACCGAAAGAAAAAAATCACCATTCTTTCCAGATAATTTCAAAATGTATCTATTACCTTTCGGCCATTCCAACGAATGTCTCCGAAATCCAAAGGGAACTGAAAAAATCCAACGTTTCAACGACTAATCCAAGAATTTCAGTTCTTTTTTTGCATTTTAATGATAAATAATAAATATTTACATTTAAAACAACCCCAAAGTTGGGATTTAACTTTAAGTTAAACTTCACTTTAAATCTAGAGATTTTTTTAAACTTGAAATGTGATTATTTTTTTAATATACAGTGTGCTTAACACATACCTTCTTAAATAAGAATGCTCAAAAAACTTCTCAACAGTTGTACTGTATTGTCTTTGAATAGAAAAAAAAAATCTACTTTCCATTCATCATGGAAATATGATTAAGAATATTCTAATTCGTTGAAATTATTTCTGGAATGCCAGGGACAGTTCTATTCTTTAAAAAAGTGGAGTAATAAAAAAAACTTAGGGTTCCGTAAAAATGTTATATCAAAATTAAATTGCAAAATCCGGAATTTTACTAAGGAGAGCATTATTTTTTCAATGTACTTGGCAAATTGAATAACTATTTCTTGAAACATGTTTGATTTTTCAATTTTACCATGACATATAGATTTTACCTAAATATATTATATATGTGAGCATTTAAAAGATTTGTGACACACTTGTATCCTTGATATTAGAAAAATAATTAGTAATAAATTAACTTATCTTAATAGCATTATTATAATACTAATAATACTAATTGAAGTAGCTAACAATAATGTTAATATCATGCAAAAGAATTTTTCTTAATAAAATAAGATAATTATTTAAATGATAATGTAGAATACTCTTAAGTAATTTCATGTTGCTTATTGTAAAATTTAATAACGGAATTCATTTAGTCAAAACTACTTTCACAACCTGTAATTAAGTACTAATCGGTTTAATAATTCGGTCATTTAAGTAGTAATCGGAATTCTAAATAGAAAATTTAAAAATTATTAATTTTATATATTTATCCCCTTTATTAAGTTCATTTTAATTCATTATTTATTATTAAGTTAATAGCATAGTTCGATTTTTAAAACTGACTATTTAGAATGAAAGGTATCTTACTTGTTGGCCACTCCATGATGTGGGTTAAAATTCCAAAGCGTTATGCGAGAAATCTGATCGCACCTGTCGATGCTTTGTTAATGTTTAGTAAGACGTTTGTTTTGTTTTCTCCTTCTTAAGCACAGCTTTCCTCTTCGTTTCATAACAACCAATGAAACGATGTGCGCCTAAGATGCGGCCGTATGTAGGGCGGGGAGGGAGAGAATCAAGGTAAACCGGGTCTAGCGGAACGACGAAACGGAACCGGAGTTCAAGTTTAGTGACAGATTCTCATTCAATGCTACTATTATGAGAAAGTGGTAGAAGGGGGCCTCTCCAAGGGGGTTGAGTGAGGTTGCATGCATGTGATAATTCCCAAATGCGCGAGGTGGCCAAAAATCACGACTCACTTGGTATAGAAGATTAATGCACCATTTAACGAACCCAGAAGATAAAGTATACTAGAATTGTGATAAATTCTGATTCAATGATATTTTTATAAAAAATGATAAAAGAAAGCCTCTCCAAAGGGACAAGACTAAGACTGCATTATTGTAACAATCCTCAAACGTTATCAAAATTCGATTATCACTTGATCAAAAAAAAAAAGTCTGCACCATTCTAAAGAATTCAAGGGAAACAGAATGCTAATTTATTGACAGGTTCCCTTTTAGCTCTGCGATTATGAAAATTTGGTGATTGGGACATCTATCAGGGGGAGGACGGAGGCAAAGCAAGGTTGCTTTCATATGGTAATTCATAAATGCATAAAACATAGAAAAACCCCAAGAATTAACTGATACAGTCGTATGACGTTATCAAGAATTCCGAAAATTGAGAATACTAGCTTATAAAGAATGTATTTTCAAATATTCGTGATGAATCATGGCTCTAAAATTCTTGAAGATACCTTTGGTAAATTTATGTTATTTCTATCATGTCATGATTTGTAGAAACTGTTTGGGATGGTAGAGAGAGGAGATGATTGGGCTTTTTATCCAGGATTATCGACAAAATACAACTCAAAAAGACAAATTCCCATTAAAACATTTATTTTCAGAAAATCAAAAACTAAAATATCTAAAAATATATCAAAAACAATCGATTCTAACAATTCTAATTTTAGAAATTTCCAATAAATACGAATATTCTCTGAAAATAAATGAGGTTGCATAAGTTGTTAGTATGGGTAAGATACAAGTAGAAGGTAACTGCAGAACAAAAGAGGTAAAATTACAGTTAAATTTTTACTGAATCATCACATGCGAAGAATTCCAATTCGCTACTATTTATATGAAAACCATTTTGAATTGTTACTAAAATTCAGATCATAACTAGAATTAACTTTAAAGTGGCAGGTTTTTTTCTCTTTGATAAAGTGGAGGACAAAACGTTTTCTACGCAGAACTGCAGCATAGCAAACATCAATAATTCTTACACGAAATTAATATTAAAAATTTTAAAATATCCTATGACAGATTCAAATCACGTTGTCGTGAGGAAGGCTTCATTACAGTCCCAAATCCAGTTTGATCGCATAGTCAAATTTTCCCACAGCCTATCAAAATTTCAACTCATGTATTGTTTTTTTTAATTTGACCTATTTCTCACCAAAGTAAAAAAATCATGTTAATATTTTTGTACTTCGTGATACTTCAAAAACGCTGTAAGCAAATCAAATAAAATTTGTTATATGGTCATGAAAGTGAAACAGTGTATCAAACCTTAATTCTAATTCGATAAAAAAATAAAGATGTTTTTACAGAATGAAAACATGATTTTCTTTATTATAGAATGAAACTTAGCACAAAATATGCTAGTCATATCATGAGAAAAAGGAAGAAAGTTGTTTTCCCTAATATACACCCTGTAATGGATGTTATTATTGCCATCCTAGACAGTCTAAAGTGAAATACATAAATAAAATATTAATTAAATGAACTGTTATTAATGAAAAACAATTAATATAAATAAATATTATAATAACATAAACAAAATTGCATCTTCATCGAAGAATTTAAATCTTAGAATTTGTAAGATTTGACATATTTTGCTACATATACGGCTGTTTGACCATCGTGTACTCTATTACATCTGCATTGTATTCACTTTATTTGAAAATGAAAATATGTAATGTAAATGAACAAGAATAAATTCAAAAATGATCATAAAATCCCAATTCGTCGTTCCACTTAATGAATATTCTTGCACAGGAGTTAACTGGTCCTCAGCAATAAATGTGAAAAATAATTGGGTAAAGTTGTTTTTTTTTAAAGAAAAACTAAATTCAAACTAATTATTTCAACTAATGTTTTATTAGCCTTTTTATTAAATTAAGTATACAATATGCGATAATTTCATTATAAAGTATACGAATCAACTTATTGATGCATTTTATTTTAATTATTTTTGAAGAGAGGAAAGCCATTTTAATAAACAAGCCCTTTTTCTAATAAGTATGGATTATCAGATATGGTGAAGAAACTAATTGAAAAATGAAGAATTGGTCCATCTTTTAACGCCAGCTGACAATGGAAGAGACGATAGTGAATAAAATCTAAAACTTGCATGAAATTAAACAAATTATTAAAAAACGCAAAGAAAATGTTTGATTTTGCAAAGGAGATTGATTCAGATCAAAAGAAATGAGAAAGCTTTATAAAAGCCACAGGGGAAAATGAACGCTTCTTACCTCAAAACTTTTAAAGAGTTTAGTTAGTCATTATACCAAGCAAAACTAAAAAGTTTTTTTAGTGACTGCTTTTTGTACTAACACATTAGGCAGTAATAAAAGATTCTTTCATTTAACATTTGCCTTGTTTTTTTTTTTTTTCTTTTTAATGGCATAGTTTCTATTCCTTTTCCTATACCATTTGCTTCATTTTCTTTAATTAATTACACAATTATTTACATGTGCTTAAATTAACAACCCTCTTTTATTTAAAGTATAATGCATTTATTTCCCGCAAAACCTTGCTGAATACACCTTGCTTTGCAAGCAATGTATTAACTATGTAAATCCATTCCCACCAGAGGGTCAAAAACGAAATACGTAGTATTCCCATAAAAAAAGCAATAAAACTTCGGTTTTTGAAACTTGTTAAATTCATTTCACTAAACTATTATATACAGAACCTACAAAATAATTTATTATCTAGGCATTAAAATAAACCAAGAAAGGATCAAGGTTTAAAATATCAGATGAGAGACTGATTAAAAAATGCTTTTACGACAAAACATTTGTTTTTCCGTAACTTAAATATAAATCAGTTGAAGATCAAATGAAAAACTGTTTACTGTTATTGAACTTGTGTAATTAGGTTTTGATTGTGTATTCTGTATGCAAAGAGCAAATGTGGTTGCTTTTCCTCTTCTATTTTGTTTTTTAAAATAATCAACAGCCTTTTGAATGAAATTTTTTTTTGCTGATATTGCACTTATGCAGGTGATTGTGTGTGTGGTTTTTTTTCCCTCTATTTCTTTCTTTCGAAAGTTAAGTGACTGTAATAATTTCCCTTTTTGATTCATAAACTACGTCTGCGAAAGATTTCTTTTATTCTTGAAATATTGTGGTTTGATAATTGATTTTTCTCATATCTTTTTAACGACACGGTTAATATCTCCGAGGAAATTTGATTTCTCCTAATGAAATTGGGGAACTAATATACTGTAATTTTTTGCTACGATTAGAATATCTTCATCCCAATAATTCGTGAAATTTTATTTGCATCCGATCTCTTTTAATAGTTGTTCTGCTTTAACAAACCTTTTAAAACCATTACAATCGGTTGTATGCGGTTTTTTTCTTCTCATTTTTCCAATGGGAATTTTCAGCATAGCAGCTAATTTTTGAATTTCAGCAAATGCTTGCTTTAAATTTATTAATTTCTAAAACAATCTGTCTTTTTCGAACTAAATTTTTTTTATTTTACTCAGATTGTCTTAGTTTTTCTGTCGATTTCCTGTCTTTTTTTAGTACACTTTTAGTTGACGTTTGTTGTAAAATCATATAATATGAGGATGAATACAATTGTGTGATTATACATAAGATATACTTTTATTCTTGACGGAATAGAGTTTTAAAATAAACTCATATTCAGCCAGAATCAGTTAATACCGTTAAATATCAGTTAGTAAAAGAAACATTATTGTGCATCTTTACAATAGCTGTCACTGTTGTACTACTATAGATAGATATTTTTAAAAAAAGTTATCGAATATAACTAGTATAATAAGCAGCCAGTCAGGTTTCAGGTTACATCAAGTTAAGCCAGTCGGTAATTATGCCTTAAAAATATCAAATCTTTTATTGCATTTTATGAGAAAACAACAATGTTTATCCTTGACCGAAATTTTATAATACAGTGATAAATAGATAAGATAAAAAGTCGAATTTTTAGATAAAAATTGCGGCATTGACTGGAATGAAATCGAATTCAAACGAAAAAAGAAGGTAATAATTACCATGAAACGCCATATTCTAGTTAGAAGAATTCCTATAGCAAAGACAGAATGAATAAGAACACAGCTCTGGTATCTGTTATGTTATGATTTTATTAAACTAGAGATTCGTGTTTGTTGAACTGTTATTACAAAACTGCAACATTTGAAATGTCTGGGGTTAGATTTTATCTGGCTCATTTTTTTTCCACATACGTAAGATTTGTCTCGGTTAATAACCCAATGATGTAGCAATTTTGAAGAAGTCTTCTGAAAAATAGAGTTATATTTAGCACTCCATTATCTCGGAAATATTTTATTCGTTTCACACATGCAAACACAAACAGTGCTATTCTTTGACGTAGCTTTTTTCTGTATTTCAAGGTGAAGAGTGCTAAAGCTTTTCTAAATAACATCGAATATATTTTTCAGTATTCTGTAAAATATTTTTTAATATAATTTTTTAATAAAATATATTCTTTTTTTCTGAACTTAAATTGATAAAAAAACATTGATAAACATTGATAAAAAAACATTGATAAAAAAAAACCTGTGTGCTATAACTTCTTTTTCATTAATTTGATATAGGCAAAAATCGTTACTAGTATAGCGATTCCATAACAGTTTCATTTGTATGAGAGTATGGGTGTATATGAGCGTGGTGTGCGTCCTTACATGAGGATGTATTCCATGATTTCTTTTTTAAAAAGGAAGCATTACAGAAAAATAAAAATTGATATAACACTGAAGTGAGTTGCTACTCTTTCCTTATTCATTAGTGAAATTTGATTATAAATAATCCGATATCTTTTTCATGACTTGAAACCAATTTTATCCAGTAAAAAGTTTTTATCGTTAGTTTAATTTTAAATTTAGTGTTTGATTAAGTAAACTGAGTGCCTTAAAATAAATTGTTGTATGACACTGATGCCATACTCTTGCCCGTTTATTTTCTATCTTATTCCTTCGTTATACATATGCCGAAATAAAAATAATTACTATTATTAAATCTTGAATTAGTGCAGTATTTATAAATCGATCGCTGAATTTAATTATAATTTGCATTTATTGAATCAAAAAATATCCTATATTCTTTTTAGTAGACATTCTAGTATTATTTTCTCTTATACATTTAAATTTCTCAAATCAGGGAGGAAAACCTGCTTCTAAGACGGATGCCAAGTTGACATTCTGATGGTTCAAAATATTTTTTTTTATAATTCTTTGACAGAGTGAAAAAGTTACGGGAATCCACATTACGGTAAAAAATTCGGTACATAATAAGATTTCTGAAGAAATAATTAAATTTGTATTTTTTTCTTTTGAATTATATATTTTTTTAAGATATTCTTCGTTTATTTGTTTGTGCGAAAGAGAGAGGAAGAAATCGGACCCGATAAAAATCAAGAATCTAAATTTGAAATATGTTACACATTACTGAAGAAAATCATTTTCACGAATACACGCACACTTTGTTTCAGAGTTCAAACCTGCTTGTCAACTTAATATGATTCTCGCATACCCTTACTGTTTCAATCTGTTCTGTCATCTGGACATCATGATTGACAACAAATATTGCTGAATACTTCCTCAGGACAATACCATAAAGGAATAGTAATTCTATTAGATGTTGCTAAAACCATTGGTCTTAACCACATCTCTTCTCTTTAGTTTCCCTGCAGGAAATTGCCTTGGTCCAACCTAAATATTCAATTGTTTAAAAACCTTGCTAGGGAAAAAGATGCAGTGGCAGAAATTAAAAGACAAAGCATAAGCGCATCGATACATTTTGCGAAATTTTTTACTATGAACTTGTAAAAACGGCAATTCTTTTCTGAGTGTCTAGAGATCTAACGATACTAATATGATCAAAGCATAAAGAATAATGCAGTTGAGAAATAAGACCTGTCCTTGAACTTCGATAAATTCTCTATCGTTTCTTCACCGATTCTTTTCCTTTGTGGTTTGTCTGAGATTGCGTTTATGCAACGGAATATTTTAATAATTTTTTTCATACGCCAATGCCATGAATGCTAAATTTGTTTGCTATTCCTAAATTTGTTCGATTAGTACAAGTTAAAAAGAATGTGATAAACATTTAAAAATTTGTTTTATTTTCAAGAAAAATAGGTTAGTAATGATATATTCATATTTTATTAGTATCTAAAATTTTTAAATTTCGCATGAACACCATGATTTTATTTATAAAAGAAATTATTGGCCATGAGTCAAATAAATCATCATTGATATTTTGTTTATCACTTTGTTTCTTATAAATTCCAATTTAATAGAATTTATGAAGACTAATATGTTGATAATTTTCATTCTAATTAAGAAACCCAAACTTCAAAACAAAAAAAATCAATCTACAAGATTTATAATTACTAATTAATAATAATACAAACCAACTGCAATGTGCTTCAATCGATTTTCCCATACACTACATGTCCAAGATGACGAGGTTGATGATAAGTTTCATACTGCATTGAAAAGAATTTATGCATTTTGACCTCTACTCTTTGTCCGTTTCGATCCTAAATTTGAAATTTACAATTGTACCAAATAAATAAGCGGGCAATTCATTTACTGTTTAAGTAAATTTAATCAAAACTCTGGTTTATATATACAATTCTTATGATAAAATCAAAAATCTTGATAATCTTCTGATAAAATTTCGTTGCGTTTGAGTTATCGTATTTACAACCAAAAAGGCAGGCACACACCATACCGAAAATGTTTTTTTTTCGGATATAGATTCAGGTTCGTGTAGTAAGAGGAGATTCTTCAAAATCTCGATGTCAAAACTTTGACTATAATAGTACATTCATTTTCTATATTTCATATACGGGAAAGTTAAAAATGCACGGAAAATAGAAAAAAAGACCCAAATGCATCAATTTTTGCTGTACAAGATATCAACTCTAATTGTGTGCCAATAACATTTTTTTTTCCATCAGAGATAAGCATGCATATCCAACTGAAAAAAAATCTAAATTATCTGAATAATTGTATGTTATATTGTTTGCGTCAGTATAGGTATTTTTGAAAACATTAGTCATACTATCAAATTTAGTAAAATATTTTTGTTATACAAAAATTTTAAACAAAAAAGTTCCTTTTTTCTGCTACTAAAACTTATAGAGTTGTGAATTTCCTTTTCTGGGGCCAATCAGTGGTTGCCGTGAGGGAACACCACGAACCGATTGTAGGATCTTTCTTGAGATGGCAACTGAATTGGATTAAAGTCGTTCAATATCATGAAAGTCAAAAATAAAATTAGTAATAAACTTGTAGGAGAAAATATTTTATACCTTTTAGACCGTTTTAAAAACGTGATTTATTAATAATAATTTTTATTTAAATAATTAATTTCATAAAGGACCCCTTCAGATATTTATTACTGGTAGGAGATGCTTGGTATGTTTTCGAAAAATCTTCACATGGTCTGATTCAAGAAAAGGATATTTTAATGATCGATGATTAGTAAATGCCAGATAATTTCTGGAATACCTGAAATATTTTGCCTTTGTCAGCGGATATAGCATATTAGTACCTATGAAGCGACTCAGCTGCATTTCCAAAAATGGCATAAAACAATAAGAAAAACTATCAAATGATTATTTAAATTATGTAAAATTTAGCAGCAATCAAATGCATTTTGACATGTTTTCTTTTTTTTACACTCAAATGCGTGTTTTATTAATCTTTTTCAAGACAAAAAAAAATGTAGTAATTAAAAAATTTATTACGTTTACCTTCAAATCTAAATCACTATAATGAATTTAAGACACTTTTTAAATACTTTTCAGAATTATTTCTTAATAGTTTTTTTTTAAATATCTATTTGCAACGTACTCGTAAAAAGAATACTTGTCTTACTTGTATTGAACAAGTTTCTTTTCAGATTTTTGCAGAAAAAGACGAAGAATAATTTTATTATTAACTCACTTTTATTGTTATTAAAAGAGAAATATTTTAAGGAATGATTTTATTCACTTTTTATCAACAAATTATTGCAGGATTAATAACACCGTTTATATTTCATTTTACCATATTCTTATTTTACCTTATCTTTGATTCGTTTTTCTTCTGTTCTTTCTTCTTCTTTTTTTTTTTTTTTTTTTTATTTTTTTTGTACTTAAATACTTTCCTGAAATATTATCCTCCTAGAATCAATGTGCAAATCCCTCGTCTAATGTGTTTATTTTCTTCTAAATTTTCGTAAATTTTAGCTAATTCATGATAATGATGATACTTAAAATGATTTTCAGTCAATTTTTTTCTGAAAAATATTACAAACTGTTTTTGTAATCTTTGTGCGCATTATCATGAATTCAATTGCCTTTGGGTAAATTATAACATGATTACATTTATTCTGAATTACATTTATTCTTTAAATTGCTTTTTTATTATGAATGTTATTTCGCCAATTTAGAAAAGCTAAGTAACTATTCATGGATCCAGTTATATATTTATTTATTTCAAATTTTGAATTCAGTTTCTAAATTATTTTAATTTAATACGGAATTTCTTTTTTTATTCTTGTTAGAATTATTTTTAGCTTAATTTTAATATTTTATTAATGCTATGCGCATTTCAATGTGTATTAAATGATTTCAAAGTAATTCAATATTTTGCCAATCGTTTACAAATTATACATGAGATCAAACTTTTTTTTCCATTTCAAATTTACCTGCTAGTTATTACATCTAAATGGCATTGTCGACTCGTAGAATCATGTACATTCTGAACGATGCGGGATGTATTCCTAAGAAACAATGAATACATGTCCAAAAGATTAGCATCTATTTGATATGCTAGTTGGTATAGTTTTAGCGATTATGTCAGTGCTTGAATGAATGGGCCAATATATGAAAGCACTACGATTAATTCATGTTTATCTGGATGTCGCATATAAAGATTTAAAAACACATTGGCTGAAATGCACTGGAATCCCATTATGTGTAAGCATATTTTAAGTCGTTGTAATTACTGAAGATACTATTTCTCCTCTTCTTTTCTTTCTCTTTCTATCAAAACCTCATGGAATATTCTATAATTCCTTTATTCACACCTACAGGCATGAAATATATCCTGTGTTTACGGATGACTAACAACGTTTAATCCCCCATTTACGACAAAACTGTTTTGTGCTACGCTTGTGCGTGTAGCATGGGGGAGCCTTCACCTTTCGCCTCTATATTTGCGAATACCGGTAACGGAATACCTTTTATAGCTCCGATTGATACGACTGCATCTCTATATCTATCACTGAATCGTATTTCTAATTGTATTAGTTATTATAAGTTTGATTAAAAAATTTTTGATTTATTCTAAACTGGTGGATAGTTTAAAATTGATATATTGAATGATATATAAATGATATATGAATTAATATATAAAATGATATATTGTTTTTTAATTATTCAATTTTTAACAATATTAAAATTTAGTTTTTGTGAGCAATGACTCAAAATTCCACAAAATCATGAATTACGTTTCATGGTCTTTTAAAGACAGTTTAAATGGGAAAATTTTAAGCATTTACGATGTCGAAATTCACATATATTGTGCTTAATTCAAGGCATTCTTCTCCTCCTGGATAAATAATTCGTTGTTCTGGGCTGAAATTTTAGAACTTTCTCACTTCTGGCTCATATGATGGAAACTAAAAATATTTCCTTGCGAAATCGATTTTTTTTTTTTTTGGTATGTCTGATTGGTATATTTTTTGATGAATCAAATTATTCTCTTATAGTAAAAAATACACCTGAATTATGAAGTCGTTGACCTTAATTTCATTTATTTGTATTATCCACCATTTAATTACCTCTAAGTCTATGTGCATTTGACAGTTTCCTTCAAGAATTTTGTGCAGTTTTGTGGCCATATAATTGCTTGAAGATGTCATATTTCCTTCTACATAATCACATATTTCATATTCACCTTTGACAAATCTGCCTATTTCGCAAGTTTATGCTCATTATACTGCATCACTCTATATACACATATTTTTTTAAAGTTCTCATTGAAGTCTGTTATGGTAAATTGTATAATATATTTCCTATAAATTATGAGAACATTAATTTGATGAGATTTTTGTTCGGCGGAAGCAGTAAAGATTTGTTGATGTTACATTTAAGTTAACTTTAATTCCAAGTTATACAACATACCATACCTTTTAATAAAAATATTATCTTAAAGAAATAACTGACATCGTATTTTAGTATTCAGATATAAATGTTCAAACAAAAGGTTAAAAAGAACCTCAAAAACATTACCAAACCCGCAAAAGTCTTTCAAAAGATTTTTTTCTTTTGATTTTTAGAGAATAAATAAATTACTTTGAAGTTTCATTTAATTCAAGGGTAAGAGTTCAGAAAATATAAAACGAATTGCTGTATTGTTTGGTAAAGCAAGAACAGAAATTAAAAAATAGCTATTTTTTCTTTACATTTGATATGCTTTCATTACAGAGAGAGATAAGAAAAGCTGGTTTTAGAAAATAATTCTTCATTTCTAAAAATGATACTTAATTATTTATTATTATATTTGTCATATTTAAATGTTACATATCACTGACAAACATCTAAGGGAATTTTAAATTTTAATATTAGAAACAATTATTTATAGATTTCTCTGATATTTAATATCGACAAACAAATGATAATAGCAAAATGAATTTGCTCTATGAAATGAAGTCAACAGCGTATTTCCTTTATTAAAATATAATTTAATTAATTTCTTAATGTTTGCTTAATTTAGCGCGTTTTAACTTCATTCTAAAATACTCTTTTGTTTCCTGATCCCATTCCACTTTTTCTATTTAATTAATTCAGCAGAATCTTTTTTAAAATGCTTATGTCGGCGGGTCCCACACTTCGAGTGAAGGGATAAAAAATGTCTAGCCCACCAAATTCTTTTAAAAGATCCCTATAATTCCCTTACCTGGTTCTATACGTGTAGAGAAATTCCTATCAAAATCTCACAGTATATAAACATTGGGGAAAATATTTCCCACCTTTTTTAGCTTTTTCTCAGTAATAGATAATTTCAGAATGCTCTAGAAGCCATTTCTGTAGTAAAAGAAAACATTTAAAAGTTAAGATATTATATTTTTACAAATATTTGCTTATTTTTTGTGAAGGATCACTCGTTACCCAATAGATGTTTTTCATCACTTATTATATTCGATCACTTGTGTCTTTATAATACACGCTACGCTATTTGTTTGAAGCCGAATGTAAGTAGCCTTGCTTTCTTTTTGCTATTACATTTAAATAAATGTTATTTCATTTCTACAAAATACAAATGTAACATCAACATCAAGCACCCGCCTCGATAGGAAAAACATAATTTTATCAATATATCGAATTTCAATTAAAAATTGAATTATGAATCGTTTCATTGTGCAACTGTCTTCTATAATAATAAAAAAAGGATAGCCTGCGTGTCTCAGTCAATCAACGAATTTATAATTGCTATTGAAAGACTTTAAAAAGAAAACAGTATAAAAGGAAGCTTCAAATAGGCTGCGTAGTAAGATTTCTTCTTTTCCTGTACTCAAACAACTTTACTCAACTCAATTCACATTTTTCTATTTATATTTTATGCCTGTCAATCAAGCTATTCTGTTTTTAAATGGCCATAGACCTCTTTCTTTTCAGCTATTTAAAGCTTAAATTACATTAAAATTGGCAGTCATTTCCGACGACAAAAAGGCATCCTTTGATTATCCAACATTTAAAAGTATTTAACGACTTCACTTTTATTTTTCAAAATAATGAGAAAACTTAGCGACTGTTAGGAAAATTGTTTTCATTTAAATGACATCTCATTAATGCTTTTTGTTTAAATTGATCAACATCACAAAATTTCCGATAGTCAAGTTATTATTTGATATTAAAAAGTATACTTTTTTTCTACTTTTATTGAAATTTCATAATGTTTCGAATCCTTTTTTTCCCCACAAATTCCTATTAATTGAAGACTCTGTTGCTGATTCTACATATTGTGTAAACTCTGATTCAGGCAAAAAAAAATTCTGCATTCTGTCATGCAAAAAATTAAAACTATGCAGCAGTCGAACGGTCTCATCATGGTGCAGAATGAAAGCCCTTCCGATGCCATCTTACCCATTAAATGCCACAAATTATTCTTACTGCATGCCTAGTATGTCAGTGGTAAATGTGCTTTCAAAATATTTAAGCTGATAGATAATGAAGTCTGATATCTTTCAGTATGTATTATTATACATAGTTAAATTCAAGAAAATATTTCCTTGTTATTTTTCTTCCTAATTTTCCATATTTTTAAAGATGTCTGCCAGTTTTAACAATTCATAATTTATATCTAAGATCAAAACTCTACCTTGCTTAATACTTTATTATATTAGCCATAATTAGTCTAATAACATTTTTTTGTTCGGCTCTTCAAAAGAAGAGAAGAAATGCCTGCATTATTCAGAATTGTTTCCTGTCCATACCAATTTATGGATGGATTCCGAAAACAGTGCTTTCCCTTTCTCCCAGTTTCCTTTTCCTGAGCATATACTTAGCATTAATTTAGAAAAGTACTGTTAGATATACAGCACCCAGAGATCCATTTTTTTCCCCATTATGTAATTTTCCCCAAAAAAATCTAATATAAAAATAAGTAATTCTAGAAAAAGAAGAGATAATTAATGACAAATTAAAAATTAATTTTAAAAAGTTAATGCAGATGATTTTTTAAAATTCAAAATGAATTTTTTTCTGGAAACGTTTACTTACAAATGTTGAAGTTTCTGAAAATAACCAATTTCCAAATTTCTGCAAGTATGCTCCTGTTTTAGATCGTGAAAAAGACAATCCCTTTTAGAGTGACGGGGGAGTTCACAAAGGTAATTTAACACAAAACATATTCTTAAAGGATATCAAATTCAGTAGTAGCAGAACAACTTTTCATGCTCTCAATTCGAAATAAAATATAAGACGTTTGAATCAACGTAACACATTAAAAACATCAGTAAAAGTATTTGTTATGAAAAGTAGCATAACGGACTTATAAATAGATGTAATATCACAAATTAAACAAGTTTTTTTACTTACAATATTAAATATGCAAAGATTAAGCAATGTAATTGCTAAAGCGTTCGATCTTGAGGTTTTGATGAATCACCATGTTTTGTAGCTAGTGGAATGAAATTCGACATGAACCAACCGAAATTGTTGATCAACATTAATTTTTTAAGGAAATCCACGTAAGGGGAATCTATTTGTGCATAAATCCGTGTGATCCATCACGTGATTTGATAATCACAAGAATACCAAAGAAAAAAATTACTGATATTCTCGTTCGAAGTAAAATAAAAAAAGTAGATTACATTTTAAATGGTTTTTATAAATATCAATAAATAGTATTATCTGCATATTAACATATTTGTTTATCCTTTGGTTTCAATTTTAAAAAAAGTTGATGCTCAGTAGCTATTGTCTAAAACATTATAAGTGATATAGAAACATCAATTGAGCAAATTAATTTTAAACGTTTAATACAGCTTATTGAAAATGAGTAAATTCATTGTTAAAATATTTTTCGAGTAAAAGAATTTCATGATAATTTTCTTTAATTAATTATCAAACGACTGAAATTAGTTGAAAGGGCATAATTTAAGCTAAACGAAAATCTTCTCTATGAAATGCAGCGTTGTAAATTACTGCGATAATGAAGGATTTCTAATATTCATGATAATGAGTTGTTCTTTTCGATAATAAAACAGTAATTACTTTTTTGAAGTTAATTCGACCTACAACTTTAAATGAATTCAATACTCTCTGTTGCAAAAAGTTTCGTATGAGAAAAATTGACTATATAATTACTTTGAAATTGCTACATTTCAGTGATATAAAATGTATATCATATTTATCTACACCTATTTATTATGCATCTATTTTATTTCTGAAATTTAATGCGAAATGGAAACATTCAAAAAAATTTAATTTAGAGTTGACAAAAAGAATACATCACATAAATTCATTAACTAAAAAATTAAATTTATAAATGCGACTTTAAAATAACTGCCGAATTTATAACATGACAGGGTTTTAATTTTATCTGCATAAAAAAACTGAGGATTTTTTAGGGGGCAAATTTTTTTAAAGTAAAGTTTTAACCCTTGGCAAAAAAAAAAAAAAAACTAAAATAAGGGTGAATACAAATGATGGACTCGATTTTTAAAAATCATATTTTCGAAACTGTTGCACATATTACTATACATATATGCATGAATTTAAAGAGAAATATACCAAGTTTATTTCAGTTACACATGCTCGATGTGTGACCCTCTTGTTACACGGCATTCGTCCAATCTGTAATCCAGTTCGTTCCAAACATTTTGTGACATTTTGTTTTGTCTATAATCTTTAACATGACCCCACAAAAAGAAATCATTGAGACAGAACGACGTTTATGAAACAATAATACTGAAAACACTAGCAGAACTTAAACGCATCTGTGCAGCAATCAGAACCATCGGCAGAGTGATGTTTGGAACTAACTGGATAACTGATTGAACATCTGTGTAACAAGAGGGTCACATATCAGAGATTTGTAACAGAAAAACAACTTGGTATATTTCTCTTTAAATTCATGTATTACTTATTGTAATATGCGCTCTAATTTCGAAAAAAAAATATTTTTAAAATCGGATCCATCATTTGTACTCACTCTGTATATAAATTTATGAAAGAAGAAACCTTAGCCAATTCGTTTGCCTATTAATGAAAGACCACTTCAATATATTAAATCGCAGAAATATGCTACAAGTGTCTGTCAATGAACTATCAGTCTTATTTAAAATTTAAATTTTAAGAAGCAGAAACATACAAGTTGTCTAACGATACTTGAATTAAGTGACATTGTATAGAGCTTACCTGCTGTTTTAAATATGAAAACTTAACTTTAAAACGAAAATCAAATTTACAAAGACAGTTAATGCAAACTGACGGATTCTTTTACCAAAGCACCTTCCAAATAACAAGTATTTTCTGAGCTTACCTTTCCGAAGAATGTATTTAACCTTGTTACATTTCAATCACTTCATCAATGTTTACTTTTATATCATATTTGCTTAAGAGATGAACTTAGAGTTCATTGAAACGTAAAACAAATGCAAAATACGAAAAATAGAGTATGGAATCGATGAATTACTCATATTTTATTTGAGGTTTTATTTAATAGAAATCATTTATTCACAGAAAATAATAAAGGAAGAGCTGTCAAATTTGGACTGTCTCCTAGATTGAACCAGAACCTCACTTTTATTAAATATTTGGACCATAAAATAAGTAACTTTTATTGCAAAATGTAAATGTAGTGTATAGAAATACTTTTTATTGTAGCGATTAGAAAACAAGTTTTATGTTCAGATAGAAGCAATCAAATATTTTAAAGAAGAAAGGAAAATTAGACTTTGAAGAAAGTTACAACATATATTATTTACTCCTCAGAATAGACTATTGTTTGTCTGCAATCTGCATTAATAATTTTACTAAATTATTAAAGATAAATTTCGGGGAACTTATTGATAGTGTCTTAAAGTTGATAAGATAAACGATAAATAATTTCCTAAACTGAAATGTTTAAATCAATAAGACTATTATCTTGAACTTATAAAACAGTGTTAAAAAATTAAAATTGATTGTCCTCATAAATTAAAATGAAACAAGACAAATTGAAACAAAGCGAAAGTAATCTATCCAAACCTTTTTCGCAAACTCTATAAATATGTTATTCCTACATACAAATGAGGATCTTCGATAAGATTGAATGGCACTGGAAAACAATAGCTACAAAATCTATATCTTTGGCTTGAATCTGACAATCTTACTAGATATGTCATTCGAATATGCAAATTAACCCCTTTTATCTACACAGGATTGTAACCAAAATAACTACAACAGTAGCCACAAGCTCATATATCAAATTTCACTGATTTAAATCATTGCATTTAGGAATTATTGTGCTTACATACATGCGGATGTTTAAATGGTTAACACTTTGACATATTTTGCTCAAAATGTGGTGAAAATTTACATTCTAGATCTCAAACCTTTGTAGCAAATTTTATTTATTTTGCTTTCAAAAATTTCAAGATATCGAGTTATTTGTATTTGAACAACCAGATAAACAGTTTTTCTGTTAATTAATTTGATTCAAAATTTGATAAAATTCTGTAAATTTGGTCTTAAGTCCTTATGCCAAATTTCAAAGATTTTTGCGTTGTCGTGTTCAAACAAAAATACAAATGTAATGCAAATAATGTCGAACTCAGGGACATTTGAAAGGTGGAGATTATTCAAAATCTTGATTTCGAACTTTTTGATTATTGCAATACTTTCTCTATATTTCATAGACAAGGAAGACTATAAAAGGAAATTGATGTTTCAAATAATAGTTGAAAAAGAACAAAAACCAAAGCTACGTCATTTTCTTCATAAGCTTTCATACTTAAGGTCGGACACTACATACTGATGAGAATTAAAAAATATTTCTGCTTTAAATTTTGTTTGACGAAACTCGTGATACAACTTTAGAGACCAGTTTAACCCTTTATTTACTGATGGTACTTAAAAGTACCATTTAAATCTAGCTTATATCTTTACTATAACACTATTTTTGCCGATGGTATTCTAAAGAACATGGGGAATGTAACCCGAATAACATGAAGTTAATACAAGCTAAAAGTAGGAATTAAAAATATTTAATTAAAAATTAAACTAATTAAGATATTTCTGTTAATTACATTTTTTTCTTGGGTTCCCTGGGATTATTTTGCAAGGAAACTAAATGACTGGTGCAAAAATGAAGTTGAAAAATTGATGACGACATAATTCAGTAAATAAAGGGTTAAATGGACCAATGACACAATTTTTATGCTATTTTTTCCTATTTAAAAGAGTATTTCTTGAAAAAGTTATTTACATTGTTTTGAAGATAAATAAACTACAACTTTTTGATGATTCAGATACTGAAATATTCTCCTATATAAGAATATGTCAACAAAGGGGATAAAATATAATTATTGAGAATTAGTTAAGCATACATTTTTAAAGATTAAATAAAACTAATAACTATTAATTTCATAAGAATGTTTATCTAACTATTCTTTTATATAATTGAGAATTTTTCAAAAATTTGTAATTTGCTCCACATAGTTTAGAAACCTATTGTGTTTGCATCTGTAAGGGCAAGAAAAATATTTTTTCTCTTTTCAAATAATGCATTTATAAACATAATTTCTCCAAAAATGTGTTCAGCGTGATCTGTTATTTGTTATGATTTAAAAAAAATCAACAATCGTCAGAAGAAATAAATCTGAGAAAAGTCTCTTGCCTAAAAATACTAACGCATTCTCATTTTAGTATAATAATGTAACGAAGAAATTCCAAGATGTCATGATATATCAATTTATATTTTGGTTTATAGACAATAATAAAGTAGCTTGATTAATTTTCAATCATAATTGAAAAAACAATTATACATCATACGACAATAAATAAAGATATTATTCGAACTGCATGAATTATAATCGATGTGTGCTAGGATAGTGCGATAAATTGATTCTCAAAACAAAAGGCACTGAAAATTTTATGTCATTGTAAAAAAATGTTTCGAAATATGTATGGTTTCAAAAATATTCGAAAATTATGTATAATAGGATATGGAGACTGCAAGATATTGGCACGAGATGTTGCTGGATTTGCAAATAACTTTTCGCTTTAGGGGAAGGCACAGAAATGGTGTGGGATCGAGTTACCTCCACTATATTGGTAGGATGTACATCTTAAGGGGAAAGGGTCTCCCCATAATAGGAGCTATTTTGCTTAGATATTGGTTCTATTTTGCTTTTTAATATGGATACTACAGTATCAGCATTTTAAGCTGTTACGATCTTCCTGTAATTCAAATTACCTCCCAAGTTTTGAAAGGTCGAATTAGTTCCCTCGTGATTATATACTATGCACTTCTATATAAAAATTCAAACTTCTACATAAAAATACAAAAACGGGTGATTAAATAGACGGCATAGATTGTAAATGCATCAGTTTTATTATTTAATTGACGATACAATCAAATAATGAAACTGCCATTCTGATCCACTTAACTCAAAGATGTTGCGAATATGTGCATTTGAAATAAAATAATTCTCCCATTTTAATTCGAATTCAACAAAATTTCTACTAGAGAAAAAAATACACGTTTTATTTTTATTAAATATTGTTAATTATGTTGTATATTTTATTTTTACTAAATATCGTCAATAATGCCGTATATTTCATTTTTACTAAATATTGTTAATAAATTTGCATACCCCCCCCCCCTCTTCCTCATACAAAGATAATAGTTTTTGGAAAATCGCTTTCAAAGAATTGGCCATGAAAATCTTCAGTGAAAGAACTATAGTCAAATCTATTTTACACTCACAAATATTTATTCAAAGAAGTGCATATTTAAATGAAAAGTATTCTAAATTATTTGAAACAGAATACTTAACATAGAACGACCTAATATGCCAAATTTTTTGCTCAAAATTCCGGGTACTTAAAAAAAATCATTTCCATTTTGTCAACATCTGCAGTTGAACCTGTTGCTATGGGGAATAGCAACTTACAGGTTTGATTCGAATGCTCTAAATCCGATCATGGCGCCATCTTCGGGACCAAAAAAGGAGCAAAATAAAAAAAGATGATTAGAGAAACAGCAGTTCAGACTGAAGCAAGCCGAACAGCGAAAACGTCTAATGATAATTTAGCTCTCTGAACACAAGAAGAAGCAATCCATTTGTAATTAATTTAATTCTTTAAATTTATAGAACTGAATACTTGTCAGATCTGATGGGATCACTTTAATAGGGGTGACAGCTGGGTACCGAAAAGTTGGCTGCCAGCAGAAGCAGAGAATATGGCCGGCAAGTAAACAAGACCGGAGAGCTAAGCATAACCTGCAAGTGAGTAGCTTAAGATTTTAATTAAAGAAAGTTTTAAAAACTAGATTTTGATAAATACGTGCATGGTCTTCATAGAACTTTCATTATAAGTATCAATTCTTTGAATTTTTGTATAGCAGACCATACTGATGCTAATAGTTTATGCTTATTTTTAATAAATTCAATTTCTGAGGTAAATCGTTGTTTTTTTTTTAATAAATATTGTTAGAACGCCTTTTTCTTGTACTGTATCTAGTTAGATAAATTTTTATTCTAATATTATCATCATTATTTCATTATTTTGCTTTCTGTTTTTCTAACATATTTTCATCCCCCCCCCCTTTTTTTGTATTCAACGAAATTAATTTCTACTCGAAAATAAAATACATGTTTAATTGTAATAAAAATTGTCAATAAGGCTCCTTTTTTATTTTAAATAAATATTTTTTATAAACCTCCATATTTTATTTTTACTGATTATCATCAATAAGGTGTATAATTTTTTCAATTCTTTCTTTATGTAAAAATATTAGTTTATGAAAAATCATTTTAATTAACGAAAAAATTTTCAAACCAGATTCTGATAAATGCATGCATAGTCTTTTTAGAGCTTTCATATTAAGTTTCAGTTCTTAGTATTTTTATAGAGAAGACCAGAGCGAAATAGTGATGACCATTGAACATTTTTAATAAATTCAATTTTGGAGGTAAATTGTTTTTCTTTGTATATATTATTAAAATATCTTTTTCTTATATTGTATCTAGTTGGATGGATTTATATTTTAATACCATCTCCATTATTTCATTATTTTGCATTATCTTTTTCTGACATATTCACAATTTTTTTTTTGTATTACTAGAATAACCCTTTCTTGTAATAAAGTAGCCGGATAAATTTTTATTTTAATATTATCAATAGTATTTCCAATGTTAAAAAGATAATGTGAAAATGTTATCTTGCCTCGGTATTGAAGCAAGATGACAATCGTGATAAAAGCTCTGTATATTTTTTTTATTTTTGAATTTGTAAAAATGTACATTAATTAAACTTTGTTGGGTGCATTTTCCTGAATATTATGTAATGAAAGTGTTATTATGTTTAAAATTCTAGCTCAGCTCTAGTAAATTAATATAGCATAAAATGAACACGTATTTTTTTTTTTATTTACTATGAAAAATTTAACTGTAACTCAACTCTAGTAAATTAATATAGCATAAAATCAACAGGTGTTTTTTTTTTTGTATTTTACTTATTTATTACCCGCCTTTGGCGACCAGCTGGTTCACCATGAGTAATGCGTTCTAAAATTTTCAATTAAATCACATATTCAATAGCCTTGAAGAAATTCCGGGCATTGATTGGCCTGAAATAAATATTTTCTTTAAGATGATGGACGGAAAGCTCTAAAAGAACACGTTTTCCTAATAATATTCTTTAATTTTATAAATCAGTCAGTGTTAATTATCGATTTAGAAGACTGATTGATCTAGCGACTTTTATTTAAAATATTAATACAAATATTTTGAAAAATATGGCTCACAGTATGAAAAAATCTAAAACTCATTATTCACAAATGCATTGTTTGACTCAAGCTACATAAAATGTTATTATTTACTTCATTTAGATCAAATTAATTGTATTAAACAATAGTTATATTAATAATAGCCTATTAATAATACTTTACAAATTGGTCATTGGACCGGAATTTAAATGCATATCCTGTATAAAATCAATCCTGTGTAAATAAAGATAATTTATTGAATTAATGATTTAAATATTACAAACGATTATAGAATCCTTTGCCTTGTACTTTTTAAAGAAAATATCACATTTTATATTTATTTTATTTTATCCAGTCACGTGCTGAAAGTTACATTTCTTTAGATTTAATTTGCTGTAATAGTTGATTTTTTAAAAATTTGAACTTCCGTCAAAATGATGGCAACAGGGTGATAAAACCTAATTTTTTCCCTTTGACGTGCTCTTGTAGATTAAATTGTTTTATCCGAAATATTTGTTGAAAATATGGTTAAAACATTTCTTTAACAATTCGCTTAAAATAGAAGTTTAAATTATATGTTAAAATACTGATACCATAAGAAAGCTAGTTTTTTTGTTTTTTTTTTTAATCTTTAACTTGATGTTAAAATCATGTTTGTGTGATAATAATAGCGGAAAATGTTGAAATTTCACTAAATTTTTAATTAATTAAAATTCTAATTTAAAAATTCGAAAAAACGGCTCCGAAGTGCACATTCCCGACCCCAAAGTATACATGTACCAAATCCGCAGTCTGGCCTGTAGAGGAGCTTTATTATATGTATAGATAAAAAAATATATATGTTATTTTTTCTTTAAAATCAGTACAAAATTTAAGAAATAGTTAAAGTTAAAAGATTCAGTTATTAGTAGTTAAAGAGTTGATAACTTTATTCGGAAAAACTTTTTGAGTTTAATGCTCTAATAATTTATCGGTTATGCTTCCAAAATATTAAAAATGTTTTTTTCGGTGATGTTGCCAAAATATTAAATATGTTTTTTTAAAGAAAGCGAAAAAGGGAAAAAAAATTACTGAATAAATGATTTAGATGTTGCAAACGGTTATGGAAACCTTGGCTTTGCATTTATTTTTTTAGAAACTATCACATTTTATAATGGAAAAAAATTATTGAATTAACAATACAGATATTGCAAACGATTATAGAAATATGCCATTAAGTCGGGATTTCAGTGCATATTCTGTCTAAATTCAATCAGGTTTACCGTAAATAAAGAAGATTTGTTGAGTTAATTATTTAGATATTGCAAACGATTATAGAAACCTTTGCTTTGCATTTATTTTTTTAGAAAATATCACATTTTATATTTATTTTATTTTATCCAGTCACTTGCTAAAAGTTGCATTTCTTTAGATTTAATAGTTGATAGTTGTTTAATAGTTTTTTTTATTTGAATTTCCGTCATTGTTTCTTTTATTTTATCCAGTCACGTGCTAAAAAAAACATAGTTAAAATATTTCTTTAAAAATTCGTTAAAAATAGAAGCTTGAGTTATACATTAAAACACTGATGCCATTAGAAAGCTATTTTTTTTTTATCTTTAAATTGTTGTAAAAATCATGTTTGTGCGATAATATTTTCGGAAGTTATAGCGGAAAAACGTCAAAATTTCGCTTAATTTTTAATTAATTCAAATTCTAATTAAAAATTTGAAAAAAGGGGCTCCAAGGTGCACATTCCCGACCTCCAAGATATACATGTACCAAATTTGGTAGCTGTGAGTCCAACGGTCTGGCCTGTAGAGCGCCAACACACACACACAAATTGAGCTTTATTATAAGTATAGATAGATATACAATAGATATAGATTTACTTTGAAAAACTGAGCTCAGATTTCCTTCCCTAGTTTGAGCATCCCTGGTATCACCATTTGTAACTTTTAAAATATTATATCCTAGTTTTATGATGAAGAGTTAAAATAGATCTCACAACATGTAGGAACTGCACTGCACTATGTTAAGCAGTTCATGTCATGAAAATCTGGAAACAAAATTCAGTTTCTGCGTAACAATTTTCTTTTTTGTTACCCATTTTTTGTTGTTGTTGATTTAAATGTTCTTATGTGAATGTGTATGTGCGTGCATGCGTGCGTGTGTGTGCGTGTTTGAACAAGTATTTCAAAGACTTTTTTTGGTAACAATTAATAAGAATAATTCATAAAAATTAAAAGAAAGGAGATATTAATAATAAGTTATAAGATATAAATAATAGATATATAATAAATAATAGATAAACAATAAGATATAAATAAATAAAAGTAAGATATTAATAAGTGCATTCCTCAAGGTAATTATGTATAGCAAAGAATAACAAATTATTAGGGTGTCCCATAAGTTTCTTTTCTATTTCTAATATGAAATGAATACACAATATTTATTGTTTAAGATATTATTTTGTTATAAAAGAACTCTTTTGTTCTATTATTTACATCTCTCAGGATGACTCATTATGTCTTTTCAAAATTGCTGTATTTTGGATTAGAAAAAATTCTCGAAGTGCGCTTTTATTTCACTGATAAATTTAAAGCATTTATCACGAAGAGAATATTTTTAAGGACAGAAATAAGTAATATTCAGATGGAGCAAGATCTGAAGAGTATGCAGGATGCGGTAAAACATTTCAATCAAACTGTAAGAGCTTTTATCTTCAGACTAATGCAATATCTGTTTTCTCGTTGTCATGATGATAAACAAAGTCTTGTCGGTTCATTAATTTTGGTCGTTTTTTCACTTTGAGGAAGGAGCTTGTAAAAAATTACACTTTTTCAATCCCATCAAATGGACAAAAGAATTTTTTTGCAGTGTAACCCCATCTTTTCGACAGTGTAGAGCTCTGGGACAGCTGAAACCGATAACATAGACGGCTAATAGATAAGTCTGCATATTTACACAAGCAGAGCCAGATAGGGCCATTCAAAGCACAATGGAAAAGAAACTTTTTGACACCCTAATATATTCATTTGTAGTCATCAAATCTTAAGTTGCAGATCTTGAAAATAGCAACACGTCTATCAAAATGCACGAACATCATCTAAAAAAATAACGAGAGTGAACTCCACTGTGCAACTTTTTAGTTTCTTGAGCAGTGTGGGTAACAATGTTGATAAGGTGTTCTGCATTGTGTATATAAAGTATATAATGTAGTATAAAGAGTTGAAGTTTGAATAATAAGAATATAAAGTAAGTCATCATTTATTTTTCTTCTGTCTGCTGCTTATTTGTTGTTTTTTTATTTCAACACTTGATAAAATATAGTTCCATTGTGAAGGTAAGTGGCACCTGAGGTAAATACGTTTATTAGTCACCTTAGTCACCACCAGTAACTTTGCAAATTTAAACTGCAACTAGAACAAGATATTTTTTTCCTTTCGCTCTTTATTCACATGTTAAAAAAAATGGCATATATGCATTAAGATTTGTCTCTATAGCGCGTGGGTTATTGTTGTCTAAGTATTGTGGGTTATTTTTATTAAGCCTATCGTAAATTAATATAGCTTGAAAAGAACTGAGTATCAGTAGCTGCGCTGATCATAAAAATCAGGTAAGATTTATGCGTTTTTGTTAATATGCGCAGATTAGAATAACAAGAAATTACATAACCCTTAATTTTTTCTTTGAATTAATTAATGAATTCATGATATTAATCAAATTTCCCAAAAACTCTCAAGCGAATAAAGGAATTATTCTATTGGTCTATTTTATTCACCGTTCTTCATTGATCGATCTGTATACTCAAAATTAAATTTCAATAACAAATATCATTATTAAAATTACAGTTATTAGAACTGACATCAGGAGTTTATTGAAACAAAATGTTAAAATTTTCTAAACTAATTGTTAAAAATAATTTCTGTTCATACTCTATTTGGTCTTCTGAGACAAGGTAACTGAACTTACAAAATAATAAACTTTGAATTATTTGATAAGATTCATGAAAATCGTCAAAGTTAATGCGAATATCACGAAGAATTGCCTTTTTAATAATTTTATAGTAATATTTATAAACTGCCATTACTGTAAATTCATATTAGAATAATAAGATTTTATTTAAAAACATGGTTTTTCCACTGGGAATACATCATGTATAGAAACGAAAACTGCCCTACATAGTAAGCAGTTTCTCTCTTCTTTGATGGTTACAATAATGGTGATATGAGGGGGAGGGTTACATGAACTACAGATCCAGACGTTATTTATTGGTCATGCAGTTCAATAGTGGTGCTTTTCCTGGGTGGTAGAAGAGGAAATTTTTATAGTTTAAAATGTGATTCTAAATGCATAATTCGATTTTTATGAAGAATCTCGCTTGTTCTTAAGTAAGTAAACACGAGGCTTTAATAATAAAAAGAAAATATGGTATTTTCCATTGGTCAAAGCAACCCGGAAAACGTAAGTAATGCTTGAGGTTTTAATCTGACTAAGCTCCAGTAGTTCGTTCAGCTTTCTAGATCGTTGAGTTTTCGAGTTATATTCACAAACAGTTAATCTGAGTAATCAACTTCCAAAAATGTAAGTTAAAATAAACTTTTGATTGGAGTAAAAGAAGGTAATCTATCAAAGTCTCCAAAGCCAATTTTTTTACTATTACAACACTTTCTTTTCGTACTTTTCACATATGGAACAGAAATAGCACCATTTTTTGTAATTTTAAATATCTGAAGTTCATAATATTAAATAAACGATATTCGAAATTGAATACTGTTTTAAATTCTTAATATTCAATGAAAATTGAATAAGTCCTTTAGAATTCTTAGTAATATATGTTGAGTCCTTTTATGACTTTTCAGGAAAGATTTTTAACCCATTAACTGCTATTTTTTGAAATTTTTAACTGGATAAGTTATGCATATGCACAAAAATTGTGTAACATTATAATTATACTCAGATTAGGTTTTATTTTGAAAATATTTGATATTTTAAAAAAGAGTGTGATAATTAAATTATCAATAAAATTATTTCATTAAAACTCAAAAGACTGGATAAATAACAGATAGTTACTATAACCTTTAAATTACATATTTATGTACGATATTTCAATATAATATAAAAGCACAGCCAAACTTATAATGCTTCAAATATGACAATTCTGATTGGTTCAACTTATAGAGGAATTTCAAATTTGTTCGTTTGTTGTATAGAAATGAAGGACAGAATACACATTTTCTGCTATACATAATATTGATTGGCATATGCAGTATGAAACTAAACTATAATAAGTATCAAATGTAATTTTAGAGTCAGATGGTGCACGTAAAATTCTAAAATCCCCAAAGAGGGACTGGATCAGTTAATGGGTTAAATTATATTCCATTAAATTTTATTTAATTTAAAAATATAATTACAGCTTTATAATTAAATTTTCAATGTTATTATTACTATTTTTACAAGCTAAATAGATTAAATCATTTATTTAATCACCTATAGTCATTAGTTTTAACACAAGAATAATATTGTTTCATTTACACCACAAAAGCATATGAACTACACAAGCTTTGCACGGTCTTTTCTGTTCTGTTAAATCGTTCATTTTTTGAATATCTTTCTGCTTTTGGCTAAGATTTCTGTTTTATAGCACGTTTATCATACAATAATTATTCATCAGAATTTTTTTTAAAGATAAATTTAAAATTTGTTTTGACTCTGCTCTTAGAAATTAAAAATACTTCAAAAGATATTTGTCAAGAGATTGAAATTTATGTAAAAAATTGACTTATAAATAGCCTAAAAAATTTTAATTTCAAAACCATATATAAACTTTGTTTATTTCAAACATAATACCAGCATGTTAAATAACCAGTGTGTGATGTAAATTCTTTATTGCTTTCAGTTGAAAATGATGTAAATGTTGGAAGGGATTATTCAGCAGATAAAAGTATTTGAACCTTTCTCCCAGACACACTTCCACCTTCACCTAGTTAGCTCGATAATGCTGATCTAAAATGGAATATTAAATTAGATGAACAATAAATGATCTGCAACGTCGTTTTTTACATATAAAACTCGACAATTGATTCCTAATAAATATATCCATCTGAATAGAGATTTAGAAAATTACACACATGTCTTTTTTTCAAAGAGTAAATTTCAACAAAAGAAAATGAATATTCAATAAACCGGATCTGTATCTGTGAAGGAAATAAAAATCGAAATCAAAATTCTCAAGTAACCAATGAGAAATTGCAGACTGAGAGAACGAAGGTGAACTGTAGGAGGGTAAATTAGTATGAGTGGATTTCTCTAAGTTTTCTCGCATGGTCTTTGATAAAGAAGTTATCCTCCTTCCCACTCAGAAAACTGTGAACCTTGGACAAATTCACGAACACCACATGCGCACAGTTTTTTATTTTGACACTTGAGAGTATATGACAAAGAAAACTAGTACTTGTGCACTAACTACATGTCATTTATCAGCAATAGTTATGAAAGATCGATTTTTGAATCTAATGATTTTACTGAATCCAGCGAGCGATCTCTAACGTTTTTTGGGTGCGATTAGTCACTGACAAGCGGTAAATACATAAGTATTAGAAAATAAATGGACATTTTTGACGCCCTTTTTTCCGCATAGATTGAAATCAAAATTTGGAATAGAACTATAATTTAATCGTATGATCACATACCAAATTTCACTAATTTAAGTCCTTGAGTTTTTGGGTTATATCGTTTATGCTCTTGAGCAATTACAGAACTACAGGTGATTAATCTTTTTACTGATTTGGTATCAGAAGAATCATCTAGCTTGTTGAGTGTAATCGCGTTCAAATGTACAGAAATAGACAAATCGGCAAATAATGTTTTTGGATTGGATCTTAAATTCAATAAACATCCAAATTTCTAGCGAAACAACTCTGTTCGTCCAGCGAGTCAAATTTCTTCTTGATTTTTTCCCCAAAATTTAATAGAAACAGACAATTTTGATGGGAAAAAATATACCAGATATCGTCTAGCTTGTTGCGTTATCTATCTATCACGTCCAATAAGATATAATTTCAAGTATATGTATATATTTCGGAGTAAGTGAAATTAAGATTAATCAAAGTTAGGGACCAAATTTCTTAGTCTCCATGCTCTCTATATTCCTTAAATAAGAAAATAATAATATAAAAAAACGTTTATATATTTGGTAACCAAATAACTATGCAAATCAGCTGGAGTTTGTCACCTTGGCTTTCTCGTATGCTTAAGGAATCAGCACCTTGTTTTCTTTCTCTTTCTAACTTCCGCTGCATCTCCTGAAGGTTTGTTGAGATAAGAGTAGTACAAAGAGGAATGCTGCAAGCTCCCACCCCCAAACCACTTAAGTCCGTAAACGTGAGTATCCTCCCTTGCCAACTTCTGGGCATAGTGATGCAATATGGAATGTTTTGTGCTTCGTTGTATAATAAAGAAAATTAATATGTATTTTGGACGTCTTTCTTGCCACGACTGAATCCAAAATTTGGCACAAATCTACAATGTATGGACTATGAGATTGCATACCCAATTTAATTATCTAAATCTTTCCTTTCTTAGTAACATACATATATATATACAAATAGTTATTTATATACACATATACAAACACATTGTCACACATATATACAAACAAGTGTATATCTGTATATTGTGTATACAAATATATACGAATAATTATTTACATATTTGTTTATAAATATAGGCAAATAATTATTCAAGTATATGCAAAAAATTATTTAAATTTAAAAAATAATAAATCACGTATCTAAAACTGACTAAAAGGTATAACATAATTTTTCCTAGCCCCATACAGATATATAACCTCATATAGATTCCTAAAAAAATCACAATCACAGGTTTTCAGGAT